>JAHWFP010008311.1:44764-63416 GCA_023313725.1 Lithobius niger | reverse complement strand
AGTTCAATTGCTCTAACAAATCGTTACGTAATTTATGAGCGCTCCCTAATGGTGCAATAAATCATTAAATAAAGCCGTTCAAAGCGATGTAAAGTATGGTAATAAAACAGTTATAACATGTATTTTGCAAAAATGGGCCGGTATAAGTGATTTAATGCACACTTTTGGTGAAGCGACATCCTCGGAGCTTCACCAAAAGTGTGCATTAAATCACTTATACCGGCCCATTTTTGCAAAATACATGCTATAACCATTACTTATTTGAAGAGGTGGAGCAATAAGAAACCTCCTCGAGCGAAGCAAGACGTTGCCAACAGAGCGAGCGATATGTCTAGTTGTACCATTAATTGAGAGCCATGAGGAGTGTGCTTTGAGGTGTTATTATTTCTGGTTTCGTAAATTTTAGGTGTACATTAATTTCTGTTTAATTTGCCTGGATGAAGAACAGAATATTTGCCGTATGTGATACCAGACTAATGCGAATATCTGAGAGTCAAAATACCAAATTTAAAATAAATCTTAATTTGAAAAAATAAACAAATTTGAAATTGAGAAATTTGAAATAAATCGCGTAGTGTGTTCGAAAGTTATCACACATACAGACAACAGACACTAGCACAGCGAGATAAGTTCCTTTGCTTTGCTTTGAACCGTGCCACTGGTGAGAAAAATGACGAATTTTAGACAACAATGCAATTTTACCATGATCCACTAAAATCCATCACCAATAGCCGATTAATTTTACTTTATAACGAAGTTTCAGCCTTTTCTGTCGTATTATTATTTTTTCCTAAGAGGCCTCGAAACAGCCAAAATGCCCTAGCTGTAAAAGACACAAGTGTCCAGTGGGAGTCATGCTTATACATATTTTACCTGGATAGGACGGACGTTCATGTTTTCGTTGAATCTAGGCTGGCAACACACTAGCGTGTGTGTTAATACACTAATTCACATGCTTATTTTTCGTTTCTGTAGAAATGCTGATCCGTCGTTCGGGGGGGGCAGTGGAACCAGATAAGTCATTGTGCTGACGTGTACACAGCTGGAGTTTTTATTCTTTCGAGAATTGCAACGACGCGTATTGACATGGTCATAAACCCGATAAATACTAACAATAGATATAGGACATGGGTGTGTTATACTCTCGTTGCCTGGTTTCCACGCACAGCAGCTCTTCTGAAGTTGTTTAATGCCACGATCGAGTGTCGACTCAGTTGTTTAACTTAATCGACACCGAATTGCTTTCGTCATCTTCGATATGAAGACTGTATCGACCTGCAAAACGGCCGCTAATCGACTAAGAAACAATGGCAGGCTAGCATTGATAGGCGTTTGTGTATTCGTCTTAATATTCTGGTATTTTGAAGGTAGGACACTAACACACTAAGCAATTTCCTAAACTTATCGGACAGATCAGCGCTGTTCCATGATGTCAAGCATCAGTCTTCGCTGGCCGACAAATTCGTTTACGGAACGTTCATGTATTCAGAGGCGCCATCGGTGCCCCTCTCCCCTCATCACCCAGTTTAGCAAAAAAAGGATGTAAGAAAATACTGATTTTCCCGAGTTGTGTAATTTTCAGAATCTAAATTGAATTATAAAACTACCTGTACAGCACCGGATTACTCGTTTGCAGGCAGAGATATATCGTTGTCATCAAACTCTTTTAATTTTGATTTTATCCCGTCAGGCAGTGACCGGACTGCCACGCCCACGCGACGCGACGTGCTCATTCACGACTTGTCTGCTGCTTTTAGAAATGCGGGGCTACACAGGTCGGCGCAGAGCCGCACTAACTCGTAATGTGACGTCACGTAAATGTTAGGTTCGATCCAGATAGATCGCGTTTTCGAAAGATGACAAAACAATGGAAGTTGTAATATATATGCTGTATCTAATATTTTTGAACAGACTACTTTGAATTTTACGAATTTACAACTTTAGTTTGTATGACAAATCGTGAACTTCAAATAGCGACGGCGCCCGTGTAGGTGACTTGCGCCTTTTGGCTGCCAGTCCGCCTCTGCATGTATTAAGTAATCAAGCACGGTCGGAGGGGGGGGGGGAGGGTGTGGCCAGGTGATGACGCAAGCAACGCAAAAAAAAAGTTGTCTGCATTTTTCCACAAAATATCCCCAAACCCCCCTCCTACCACATTCATCCCTTACTTGCACAAACTTTGTTGTATTGACTTGAGGGAGGAGGGTCGCTTTGCTCGCTCATTCCACGCATCACCGTGCTTCAGAAACACGAGTAAAACCAGGTCCTTGGGTGTCATTATTCCATGCACCAAGTCAGTTGACACAAAACCAATTTTAAGATCTATAATTTCTGCAGGTTTTTTCACGTATCAAGTTACAGCGTGAAAATAGGCCTAACCTAAGCGCAATTTATTGATCTTCATTTGGTCCTACTCCCATCTTGTAGGTGCTTTGGTTCAAGAGGAGTAGAGGTACAAACAAACACACACGCACGCACGCACATCATACGTTTTTAATAATGTAGATGAGTAAATAATTACGAATTTTTTCTTCACTATTACTGCTTATTTTTCAGCTTTAGCTGCTCCATTGTATTTCTTTGTTTATTACTAATATTTACAGCTAATTTCTTTTCTTTCACCTAAATATTTTATTTTTGTAGCGTACCACCTGTTTTTCAATGGTTCCGATAGGTGGTCATCTTTCAATTTTGAGGGTCGAGCACATGACGATCCAGAATTAATTGAATTCATCCGATCCAAAATGATCTTTCCACCATCTGAGCCATTATCATATCATCTAGTTCACCCAGAGAAGAAAGACTTTACTGAGAATGGACAATTAGGTGTTTTACAAAAATTATTTCAAAACAAGGTAGGTCTCTAGTTTGCAGTTGGGCGACCTATAGGGCGGGTTTACACAAAGGCAATTTTATCGCTCGCTAGCATTTACTTGGTTAATACCAGGGAGCTTAGATTATACGTAGCTTTGATAGGGTGGCCCCACTTACTATTCCGCTTTACCGCGAGAAACCGTGCGAGATTTTGGGAGCTGCTTTGCTTACTTCAAACGCGTCTGACGTTTCTGCTCCCATTTTTCGCGCCATTTACTGATTCTTGCATCTCATTGGCTTTTCATTTTTCCGATGAATCGACACAAAATTGGACTAACAAACGAACGAGTACGCAACATCAAACGTAAGTCGGGCCGCTCCAATTGCTTAAATTGTTTTAAATTGCAATAACCTACCAGCACAATCGAAAATGCGACTGAAAATCGCAACGTTTGTTATCAGAAAGAGAGCACCGTCACAAGCGGCCATCGTAATCGCATGCCATTGTTTGAGCGGTCAGATATTTCATCATTATTCATTAATTTCGTTAAAAACTACTGGCTAGTTAAAACAAACCTTTTTGTTGGTTTCAAAAAACCAAGCGTCGTCTGCTTCGAGGATTGGTTTGGGAGCAAAAACGTCATCAACTGAATCTCGCTCGTGTATACCTTACCACGAGAAATAGCTGTGGTATAGCTCAGACGCGTTCAACTTATTGGGGCCACCCTATCAAAGCTACATGTAATCCAAGCTCCCTGGTTAATACTAAATCTCCTGGCTGCTTTTCGCCTTTACCGGAGCATGCGGCTTTCGAATTGTCTAATACCATGGCAATGACGCGGACGCATTTTTTCGCCTCGTGCCTCGCGACGCGACGTACGATGCGTACAACAAGACAGCGTTAATTTGTGACAACAATAAACATTTTTTACTGCAGTACAAGACGACGGACAGATTTCTGAATGCCGTCATTCGATGATTTGTCATCGATTCGATAACTCCGTAATGGACGCCCTGTTGGAGTTTGAATTCTTGTTGCGAGCAGCTATTTATTCTACCGTCGTTCGATCACTGCCAGAAGCTGCTTTTTGAGAGAAAGTAGTAAATTTTGAAATAGTGTGAAATGACACCAATGTTGTAGCAATGTCTAAAATTACTGTTTCACTTTTATCCGTGTTGTTATTTATAATACACTCAATCTGTTACGTATTATGGCATTCATTTAGTAGAAGCGAGAAACTAATCGTAAATAAATAACTGTTGATTAGCAAATAGCGTTCGGCGAGCGAGAAAGTTTCGTTGTGGAAACGCGCCCTAAAGGTAAATTTCGGCAACCAAACCCTTTCGCTCTCCAAAAGTAATTTGTTATTGTATTATTATTAATTTATGGTGAGTTTCCATCTTTTACTAAAGGAACGCTGTGGCATATGCGGTTTTGTGGTGGGTACCATCAATTTACCAACTGCAGAATGTTAACCCTCAGTAGCTAGGGGCATTACTGTTGTTCTCCAGTTACTCAAACTGTATGTTGCGATGGATCCTGGTTAACAGGATCAGGGCCCCCACAACGGGGTGGTCAGGTGGACCCACTGTACCCAGGCCCGGTCACTCAAGGGGCCCGCACGGCCTAAAATGTTTTTTTCCCACAATTGTGAGTTTTGATGACTATGAGTAATGTACTCGATTTGGGCGTATTATGAATTTTCTTTATACTCTCAACAAACAACAACTCCAATCCAACGGCAACGAGCACGGAGCAAGAGCACTGTTAATGCAAGCCTGTCAGCTTGTTAGGCAGAGAATTCTTGAAACGCAAGCAGCCCGGATTAGTGAATGAACCAACTGTTAAGCACAATTGTGGCCGACAAATATTATTTTAGTCGGGGGAGGAGGGGCCTGCTGTTGTAGTTAGTCCCAGGCCCCTAACTTTGATGTGGGGGGTCCTGAACAGAATGCATGATGGTTAAGAGTAATAAACTTATATAAAAGCCAGTCACAAGGCCAGTCTTTAATGCAGACTGCTTGCCTCGTTTACCCGTTACTTTGTGATTTATTCTTTATTTATTACTCGCATTATTTCTTGTGTAGAGGCCAAGACGCAATGTTGCTTTCCCTTCTTGTGTATGTCTGTGACCTAGGTCACCACTGAGAAAGACTGAACGGCTACTTAACTCGGCTGGAGTATGTAGCCAGTATCTGCCTCGGTAGCACAGTGGTTAGAGCGCCAGACCTAGTCAGCGGGAAGTACTGGGTTCGAGTCCCAGTGGGGCAGTTGTGTGGGGCAGTTGTCTTTTCTTTCTTTCTCAGATTAGTGTATCTTGTCCTCACAAGGCCAGTCTTTAATGCAGAATGCTTGCCTCGTTTACCCGTTACTTTATGATTTCTTTCTTTATTTATATAAAAGCTCGTGCAAGTCTAATTCCCTAGCTACCGCTTCATGCTTCACACCTAGTGTATGTGGTAGCACCACAACATATGTCACATTGGCGACGAGATGTCGAGTTAAGTTAAAGTTATTTAGTCTATTGGATTAAGTTCTAATTGATTTTGAGTTTGGTAAACCCAGGCATGGGGAACCAAGCTAACTTGGTTAACTTATATAAAATTTCCGGGATGGCTGTGAGGAGTTTGAGTTTCTGTGAGATGGCAACTCACGGTTAGCTCACGAAAGCAACCCAAAGAAGACAATTCTTCAACGCCAACTGGCCATCAGAGAAGGAAATAGCTGGAAATACCTGATTTTGAACTAACCTTTTGGACAAATGTTAGACAGGTGTTCGAGGCCTCTTGATGATTTTATTCATGCTGGGTGAAGAATCTTGTGTCGCAAAATGGCTACCACACTACTGAGGAATCGTTGGCATAGCTTCGAGGGTATGTGGTGTACTCCGAGTAAATAGGGTTACAAAATTGGTTAAATTAGTAAGGTTTATTTTGGTGGGCTGTCATTTAAGGCTTAAACTGGGGTTAACTTGCAATTTTAAGGTATAACATTGGAAATTTTATGTTGTAACTTATTCTATAATTTAGCACGTTTTAGCGCCAATTTTAAAATGTGGAAATAAACTCTTAAAACTCGGTTCGCGACTAGCAACATAAATAGGATCATCATCAGATACGAAACTGACCCATGGGTTGGTGGGTCAAATGGGCTACATTTTTAATGTGGGTCAAGACCGTCCACCCACCGACCCAAAATAAAGGCACGGGGGCGGGGGAGGGACAGAAATGCTTATTTTGCATTTATGTTATTCTTAATAAAACAAAAGCTTTAATTAGAAGGTTTCCCAAAGGTCCTAGAATTCTTTGCATTCACAGGCCTACGAAAGTTATCTTACCCATCCAAAACCAAAACTGGTATAAGAGAAGCCGCCAAGTTTCCAATAAGGGTCGGCCTTTGAAAGTAGTGATATCATTCAACCAGGTAAAGGCCACCAAGGTTAATCCTATTAGCCAAGTAAATAGCACCGAATAACACTTTGGACGTCAAATGAAAACTTGACGATTGCTACCGCTTGTAGCAATTTTCTAGTTTTCATTTAACTTTCGAACTATTAGTAGGTGCTATTAACTTGGATTATAGACCGACCTTAGCCGAAAACTTGGCAGCTTCCCTTATACCATATTTGGTTTTGGGTGGATTATGCTAAACTAGCTTAACACTGCTAAGCACACGATTTATTATTTTTTTTTAGGTTTAAATTAATGAACTGTAGAGCATATTTTTCCAGGAAGGTACTGTAACACTGTGTTGTGTTTATTTAGTAAATGCTTCTTTTAAAAATTGGACTGTTCGAAATAACAATGCATGCATTTGCACACTCTATTATTGTTTCATAGCGTGTGTCACGAACGGTTGGTCACATTTTGTTCTTTATCGGGTGGGTCAAGTGGGTCGAGGGTCAGGGGTCGAGTGGGTCAGGTGAGTCATGGATAGGAAAAAGTAACAGACTTCCATCATCATGTTCGGCTCGACGTGAAGTCTAAATTATTGGGCTAGCACACCTCTACCACGCAGCATAAATCTAAGAACGAATTTGTGTTAACATTCTTTTCTTCTTGTTATTCCAGAGTAGCAGTGGTTATTTTGTGGAGTCTGGAGGTTTCACTGGAGAAGATAATTCGCCCACACTTTACTGGGAAAGAGAAAAGCACTGGACTGGATTACTAGTAGAACCTCATCCTTACTATTATTCGTTACTGGAAGGGAAAAACCGTAGAGCTACTATTTTACATGCTGGAATTAGCCCAACAAACATAGCTAGCACGGTATGAATTTTAAGTACCTGTCCAGTGTCCGTATGAATCTAATAAATACAGATGCAAACTTATTTACATTGCCTTAGGATTTATGTCAGCCAGCCTGAGCGGGAATCGAACCCACGACCTTTGAAACCAAAGGCCGCAGTGCTACCGCTGCGCCATACTGACACGGCGTCCCTTCAATGGCGATTGGAAATAGTGTGTTTATATGTACGTGTGTTAAATTCTGCCTATGGACGTGTCAGTATTGCTCAGCGGTAGGACCTCGGCCTTTGGTTTCAAAGGTCGCGAGTTCGATTCCCCGCTCAGGCAGTCTGACATATAAGTCCAAAAGGCAACGTAAATAGGTTTGCATTTGTATTTATTTGACTCTTTCCGTCCTGTTTAATCCGTACAGTCCAGCATTGGCACTGTTTTTATTTGTTCTGCAGACCGACTCGAACGAAATTTAGCAGGGATATTGATCCACTGACACTAATATTCTCCCTCAACCATGCATGGTTTTGAAATGGAAGCATTTCTTGTGTGGAATGCTTGGACGCCCCGAATTCTGTTTGCAGTAACGTTGTATATGGAAAAGAAAAGCCCAAAGTGCACAATGTCGGCACAACCCGACGTTTCGAGCTGACTCCAGATCATTAACAAAGAAATAAAAACACAATACACTTAAAACTGCATAACAGATAGCCGAATGCGGGCAAAACTGCCTAAATCAATACAATAATTCGAACAAGTTTTTTTTTTTAAAGGATAACTGCAAAATTTTAAAAAAATTAAAGAACAGGAAGAGGAGACTGGCCTCTTCGTGTTGAACGCGCAAGAACGAGGACTCCTTTTTGTGTTTTCAGCACAAAGTGGCCATTCACCTCTCCCTCTTTTTAAAATTTTTAAAATTGTTTAATTCTCCTTTTTAAAAATTGTTCGAATGGTTGTATTGTCTTGGCAGTTTTGCCTGCATTCGGCTGTCTGTTAGGCAATTTTTAGTTTAGTGTTTTTTTTATCACCTTGATAATGAACTGGAGTCAGTTCGAAACATCGGGTAGTGCTGATATTGTGTACTTTGAGCTTCTCTTTTCAACATACTTCGTTCCAGTGCTGACATTTTACTAATACAGTAATAATAGGCTTAATTTTACGTTAGTTATTGTTTACATTAGTAGTTGGGTTAACTTGTTCAAGCTTTAGTTTTGATTGTGCTTCCATCTTGAAGATTTATTAATGACGAGGCTTTAAACCCTCGCCCACTACTAAAGACCACTGGTGCTCCCGGAGTGTGGAAGTGTGGGGTAGGGGCAAGTTTTTTATTTTTTTATTATTAATTTCTTTTGAGCCTTGAGTCAGCCAAAGCAATTTAATGCACGTGTGGCTGAACTGACTCAATTTTGAACATTACCAGACTTTTTGAGAAGAAGAAATATCTAGTAAAGGGAGGTGCCAACTTGGGGATTCAATCCGGGAAACCTCCGATCATCGTAGTGGCCGAAAGATTGTCCAGAATAGTTCCCATAGCCGCTGAAGGAGCATGGTAGCCTCCCACGCTACCCTGGAGGACAGTCCTGACGGTGGCTTTGCCAAGGTCCCCTTTCCAGTAGTTCAACCTGATCCGCAAACCGCTAGCAACCAGGCTGAGCTCTCACCGCTCAGCCACGATGACGTAAGAAGGTGGAGATCCTTCTTCAGCCCCGAAGTTAAGAGTAGTATTCGACGAAACTACGTCGATAAATTGGGCATTTATTTATGTCTTTTTTTGCAACTAACTACCAAATCTAACCATCTAGCCTCTCATCGAATGTTCTCCATTTTTTTGTTTCAGCTTACATTTCTCAACGATGGATGGGGTACGAAAATCATTCCTCCTGAAGACAGGAGTAAATACCCCAAATCCAGATACTTCGATGTCCCGTGTTTTCCGCTGACGTCAATTCTTCATGCGGTAGGCAATCCCACAATCCACTATTTCGCCTTGGATATTGAGAGCTTCGAATTGCACGCGCTTCGCACTCTGGATTTTACAGCCCTGGATATTCACGTTTTCATGATTGAGTATTTGTACCTTAAGGAAGGTCAAGAAGGTTTGAAGAGATTCATGGAGACGAAAGGGTACAAACATTTTCAAACAGTGCCAGGAGACATGTTCTTCGTCAAAAATGGAGTTGAATTTTAAATAGCAGGAAACGACTTTGGCAGAGGGCACAGTTCCGGCTTTGGGCAATTGCGTTCCTTTATTGAGTACTTCGAATGATAGGAGATACTATAGGGATTGGTGCAAAAGACAGATTCTCCTCAAATAAAATGCTGGATATTTAAAAAAGGTTGAATCAGATTGACTATCAGGAAATCAGCCAGGGTGCACCGGATGATGATATTGGAAATGACCTTGGCGCATTTTTTGAAGGTTTTCCCGTTTCTGACGTTTTACCTGACCATGTTAGACCAACACCACTGATCTGTAAGATGTAGGGAACCATTAAACATTGCTGGCCAAAAAAAAAAAAAAAAACGGATGGAAAAATCGGTTGATAAATGCCAATACAAGAATATCCTCTGACAGGAATCCCCCCAGCCCCGCTCACCCATACGAGAAATGGTATCATCTCAAAACCACGTATACCGAAAACTCCATTATAAATAAGCGCAATGTTTGAGGAAGTGAAGCAACTTGTTCAAGTCTTCTTCACTGTCATGAAACGTTTCGCTTATGTATTGAAGATATCCTTTGCCCATACCATTTTCGTAAGAAGCATCATCAAAGAGAGTGTCCACGATAATATTGCGGCAGGCTCATGGTAACGACCCCATGCGGTCAAATTTGGAACGACTGACCATAACTATTTTCCTGGATAACGCACATTAAAAATATGCGATGTAGGTTTTAACCTAAGGGCGGGTTTATGCAACGACAATTTTCTCGCTTACTAGCTTTTACTTGGTTAATGCTAAATCTACTGGCTGCTTCTCGTCTTTACCGGAGAATACGGCTTTCAAGTTGTCAATACGTAGTAACCATGGCAACAACGCAGACACAGATCTCCTCCTCGTGCTCGCGACACGACGTATGATGCGTGCAACATGATGGCGTCGATTTACGATACCAAGAAAAAAATTTTTAGCGCAGTACGAAACGGCGGACGGATTTCTGAATACCAGCATTCGATGGTTTGCCTTCGATTCGATAACCCCGAAATGGACGCCTTGTTGGATTTTGAATTCTCGCTGCGAGAATAGCAAATTTTAGAAATAGCGTGAAATGACAATGTTGTAGCAATGTTTAAAATTAATGTTGTGCTTGGTACTTTATCTGCGTTGCTGTTTATAATACATTTAATTTGTTATCTATTACCGCATTCATTTAGTAGAAACGGGAAACCAATCGTAAATAAATAACGGTTGACTAGCAAATAGCGTTCAGCGAGCGAGAAGGTATCGTTGCATAAACGCACCCTAACGGATAGATGCGGGAAAACACCACTTGGGTAACAATTTATACGGTACCTCCGTTTACGACAGCTTTCCACACGTAGCGTTGAAGTAAATGGCTACAGCAAGCCAAGGCCGACTGGGGCAAAAATAGCGTGTTGTGCCTCCCGACTCGATGCTAGTTCACGCGCGTGTGGAAAACTGACACCTATTAATGCTGCTCTAGTAATATAAGATTCTAGCGATGTTGAACCAACTAGCCTGCATATGAGAAAGAGCTTCTCTTTCGGAAGCCTTTTAGTGAGATAGCTTAGCGATAAAATTCGATAGAATTAGAACTTGGCAGACAAAAGCATGATTTTTTTGTCTGGCTTAGTGTATGGGCAATAAGAAAATGGGCATACTATATGTCGACCATGGTTTTGCGTACAGTAAGCGTACGTAGGTGATAAAATATGTACAAGACCCTTCTTAATTTCTTTACAAGGTAGTCAACATGTTGTGTCCACCTTAAATGCTGGTCAAAGACTAGACCTAGGTACTTAACTTCGGGGGTCCTATTGATTTTGGGTCATCTGCAGTCTTTCGTTTGCTCGCACGATTTAAAATGGTACACAATATTCATATCGTCGCCGTGTATATATATGATTGAAGTCCTCTCTCCAGCAAAACTAAAACTATTCATTACTCCGTTTCTATTCAATATATTTCGACTAAACTTTTCCAGATAGTAGATAGCAACTTTTCCCAACTTTACACCAACTTTTATGCAATTCCGTGCGAGAGTAAACGTAGGGGGCCACACGTAAATTTGAAAACTGTTCACTTGTTGTTGTTGTTATTCTTGGCTGACACGGTTTCAGAAAAAAACTACTGCACCTACCTAAAATCTGAAACATGATCTGAGCCAGAAATTTTCCTGGGCTTCAACCTTACAGGGACCACTTTTTCGATTGGTCGATCCATTCCGGAGTTATGGGACCCTAAATGATCATTTTGATTGTTTTACATTGTTTTAACCATTTTATTTAGGGAACAATGCCACTCAGAAAACTCCTGATTCATTCTTCGTCCACGTGTTATGTCTTTGCTAAAAAGTCGATTGTTGAACGGTAAAATGAAAGAATCCGTGTTTCAGCTAAACGCATATATTTTTAAACCAAACTAAGCAACGTTGTTAATTTCGACTCGAAATTGGCAGCTAAAAACGATAGAATTGCGTATTTATTTCGCAGATGGAGGTTTTCAGAGCTGAGTTGAATTGTTTCAAAGTGGCCAGCAACAATCGACTGCATGCATAAAGCTTTGTAACGCGACGCCATAGCTGTAAAAAAGGTACACGGATTACAAACAAAAACGTCAAGTGTGCCGTAAAAAAAAGGGATATATGATTGAATTTTCACTTGTTAAAATGAACACGGATAAAAATTGATGATTTTTAATTGAAATAATAAAATGTACAATTGAGAAAATTCCATCTGTTTAGGTGCTGTTGTGCTTTACCAATCATATATTTAAAACGTACAACAGCACCTAAAAGCACAACAGCACCTAAACAGATGGAATTTTCTCAGTTGTACATTTTATTATTTCAATTAAAAGTTATCAATTTTTATCCGTGTTCATTTTAACAAGTGAAAATTTAATCATATATCCCCCTTTTTTACGGCACACTTAAACGTTTTTGTTTGTAATTTACATTTTTCTTAAGAGGCAAAACAACATACGAGGTTCTTTTTACACTTATGACCATCCTATTATGATCAAATCAATTCCTAATGACACTCTTATCACAATTTGGTTTTAGCAAGGATGTCTCTATTATTACAAGGAATTCTTCACTTTACTGGTTAACTACAAGGATGATTTCAGATTCCGGGATTATTACAAGGAATTCTTCAGTTTACTGGTTAACTCCAAGGAATTTTTCGGTCTACTGGATTGCTAGAAGGAAGTCTTCAGTTTACTGGTTAACTACAAAAATATTTCGGATTACGGGATTACTATAAGAAGTTTTTCAGTTTACTGGTTAACTACAAGGTATATTTCGGATTACAGGATTACTCAAGGAATTTTTCAGTTTACCGATTCACTACAAGAATATTTCGGATTACTAGATTACTACAAGGAATACTTAGGGTTACTGGATTACTACATGTGCTTGTTTACATTACTGGATTAGTACATGGAAATCTTTGGATTACTGGCTACTACATAGAATACTTTGGTTTACCTCTGGGTTACCACTTATTTTGTGAGTTTCCTGCCTATCGGATTACCTGGAAAAACTGCGAATTATTGAAGATTACCACGGAATACCGGTTTGCTGCGATTACCAAATGATTACCTACCAAGGAATGCTACTGATTATTCGCGGATTGCTAAGTACTTGTACACAGCATTCGCCTGCTACTTAGAGACCGGTAATTATTTATGTCCGGGCGAGAAAGTCGAAAGTCGACCGAAGAAAATGAAAATATGATCACCAAATTTTCGATGAGTCCCTCCCCCCACACTCTCAAATCCCTGAGATAAGCTTGACCTCTCCCTAGTCTAGTTCCAAAATTAATTTAATCCCCTCCTACCCCCCCCCCCCCACCACAAAAAAGTGTGGTTTTTGTAGCCTACTATTTAACTGTCCGCAGAAGATATCCTGCAGCGAAATTAAATAGTAGTAGCACTCCGCATCAAAACGTTACCGCTCGTGTACAGAAAACGTGCATTGTTTTAACGAAGGGCAAGGTTGAGTTAAAAATGTTTTATAAAACACCGATGTTCCTTACACTCGTCGTTTGTCGAGTTTCACGCAATCAGTATGATGAAATGGCTGTTTCCTTGTATGCCCGCATTCCCACCAACCTAGTCAGCACCTGAAAGACAAGAAGCCAAATACCCAGGAGACAAGACTTTTCTATCCTGTCAGCTGGAACACCGTGTAAGCACTCGCATCGTAAGGGTCTGGGGCAGGGCCGAAACAAGAAATTAAGGGGTGCGTATGGTAATTTTACGCCCCTTCCATCTTCTATTTCATACCAAAACTACTACAATTTTTGTGTTAAATTTTTGTGTTCAATAGCTATCAAGCCTAAAGGTACATATGTGAACAAGCGAATATAAGTGAAAAAAAAAACGGGAACAAGCTATAAATTTATTATTACCAGAATAAACTAGAACAATTAAAAATGCAGCCTTGTTTTCATTAAAAAAAACATTGTTTTGTGATTTCACGTCAGTATATAGTGTGAATACCAAAGGAAAACGCCTCTCTGGCCCTTACTTCCTTACTTTCAAGAGGCGAAGCGACACACAAGCCACGTTCCTCATTAATTTTTGAGTGCACCAGGAAGCAAGCGGTAAAGTTAAGCCTAACGACATTACGGGCGCTTTTTTCTACACATCGACCGTTTTGAAATGGAGATTTTGAACCGTTAGCTGGGCGCCATCTAGTGAGAGTGATATCGTTAACCTTGACCGATTGCTCTCTAGTGCACGTGGACGCACCAACTTTACATTCAATAATTAAGGAGGCACGTGGCTAGTTGTGTAAAAAAGAAATTTCTTTGCGTATTCCTTCGCTTGTTGAAATCAAATGCTACACAGAACTAAATAATGATAGACGGCGCTAGATGGTGAAACCTGTCATTCAGTGAATAGGCACAGTAAAGTGGAGTAAAAAAAAATGAATTCCTCATACAGAAAACTACATTTTTGTACAATGCAGTTTCTTTGACTTTTTTTTTTATGCCCCTTATAGTTCTGACTGGGGAGCAGTGCCATCCCTCAAGTAGGCCCGGGCCTTGTCTAGGGAGCAAGCGCCCCCCCCCCCCCTCCTCCTCCCCCCGAGAAGCTGCGGCGTTCGGAAATTTTTACTGCTGTAATTGTCATTTGTGAGGTCCAAAAATGACTTTTTCCGCCATCGCGTCAGTATTTTTGTGTGATCCTCCCTTTAACGGTTTTAAAAAAATATATAGCACTCCCTCAAGAGGGTCCAAAAATTCCATGGCCGCACTCCATCTCTTTCTCCCCAATTTCCTTGCCCCCCCCACCTCTCCCGGAGCCGTCCCTAAAGTTGATGCTTCCTCGATTCTGGGCATTACATTGGTCCCCTGCGGTGATTTGAGGGTTATTGAGTTGTTCGGATTCACGGTTTTGCCTCTACACAAGAATCTGCTTCTGATGACGTGCGTCTCCAAGAACTTTATTTAAAAAATAAATAAATAACTCTGCGACGCCAGCGCTGTCAAGTTTTTTAATGGATGAGTTGTAGCGCAAAATGTGCCTCGCCACATTCTGAGAAGGTGCAGTACTTCTAAACTGTTTGCAGACGGTGAAACCCCCCCCACTGCTACCTGGTACCATAAGAGGTTTTCGTGTTATTATTGTCGATTTGGAAGTTGCAAACAAACGCAGCGCGTTAGTTTTCCTCACCAGCTGTTCGTAGTTGCTCAGGTATTTCGTCAAGTGAGGTAAGAATGTTTCGATCTGGCTGACTGTATGACGTCACACAGGGATTCCTTGTACGCCAGGAAGTCCCTAACGTGGGTTTTTTTTTTTTTTAAGGAGAGAGAAACGACTTTCGCGCAGAACCAAAGAATTAGTCGTCGTCGCGGTCATTCTCGGTAAATTCTTCCGCGATCATTTTTAATTGGCGGAGGATTAATAGTTTGATGGCCGTGCTTCGTCAGAGGGCTGGAGAGACGATTTATACGCAATTTATAATAAGATCGTAGAAATAACCGAGCCTACTTTTAAAAACAACTTTTACGAGTTAACTAAGAACCAAGGGCACTGGGCGTCTGGTAGGAGGGAAGCATTGGGGGGAAGCGTTTCAGGACAGCACGTTTCTCGAAGGGGCAGCTTCGACACCGCCTTGAGCCTCATACATTTCCACCAACATGAACATGAACGTGGAAGAATATAGTAGAAGTGATCATTAGACTGGGGGGGGGGGCGGGTGGTATTAGCGGTTGGGTGGGTGGTTTCAGTCACCAGATGCGCAGATTGAGTGAGCGAAGTAAGCGAATTTTAAAATAATCTTAATTTTAGGCTGAAAACTGAGTAGAAATTCCCACATAATACTCATGGCGCCATCTATAAACTTAGACGGAACTTGTAGAAATGCATCTTAAGACGTTTCAGAAGGGGTCTCAGATACAAATTCTCTTCCGCAATCCTAAAATTCTTGGTTATAGGTTGCGCTACGCTCCGCCAGTAAAATGTAATGTCGTGAGCAATGACAGTTAAAAAAATCGAGGAATTATTTTCTGGCCAAAGTTTTACCTTCGTAGTCGTATGGTTGTTGGTGCAGTTTGAACAATATTCAGGTTGTACGTTTCCGTCAAACGTTCTCCCTTTTCCGTGGCCATTCAGGTACGGGCCTGTTTCGCAAACGCTTGTGTCTTGTGCCAGGAGCAAAACAGAAAATTGCTGTTTTTTATTTTTATTTTGCTCCTGCTTGCATATACACAAAAAAAACTTGTGAATCAATTCATTAGCGCATCTCCCCCAGTCAGGCTCAATCCGTTCTCCACATCTCCCCTGAACTCCAACTACAAAAAGAAACGGGCAAAGTTGTACGATTTGGGATTTAAAACTTGTCGGATTTAGTTTTGAGCTTGTGGTGTGTACCCTGTTTATTAGCGTGTGCACCTTGCATGCACGCAGCTAATCGTTTATCTACGTCTGGTGCTTCGCCTGTCGTTATCTGATTTGCCCATTACTGTGTACTTTGGTGTTATCCAGTATTGTACAGCCAATCAAGATTTACTTGCTGCATACTAAAATAATTGTCCATGGGATTCGTGGCTGGTGTGCAAGCTATAAACAAGGCTCAAATTGAAAACTTAGTACGTCATAGAGACCAACTTTTTCCCAAGATGGCGGGCCACAGTTTGGTCTAAAGGTAGACGCACTGGCAATTATCTTCTCAAATACTTAACATCACCTAGTTCTACTAGGTTGAAGTTTGTCATCACTAATTTTCTTCAACCTCACCTAGGGTATTGTATCCAGGCATGGAGGCCGTACTACCAGAAGTCGCTTCAACTCCTTGAGCGAACTTTTCGCTATTTCACAAAACGCTGTGCTTCCCTCTCTGCTGTATCTTACCATGAAAGACTCAGACTCCTCGGGCTACCATTTTGACAGAGGCGATCTGTTGTTGGTAGACGAAATTGTAAATGGTTGTTAGGGCCTCTATCCTAACACCTTCTTCACTCCTTCTCTTTCTCTTACCACCCGGGGCATAATCTCAAACTTCAGCATGGATCTTTCAATTGAAACTCGAGGAAGGGAGTTTTTTCGCAAAGAGTTGTCTCCGGATGGAACGCCTTGCCATCTCATATCGTCAATGCACCTTGTTTTCAATGCATGGAAAGCTCAATTTGATAATTTATTTTCGTAATCTTCTCCTGGGCATTACAGGCTTACGCCTTTGCCGTCTTAACTTAACTTGCCGTCTTAACCTAACTTACTTAACTTAACTAACTTGAACTTACTTAACTTACTTAACTTACTTAACTTACTTAACTTAGCCTCCTCAGAGGCTAAAAATCCCGGGTCACAATTTTTCATGCACAGTTCCCCGCGCCCCCCCCCCCCCCAAAAAAAAAAGAAATTGTTTTTTGTTGGCTGTAACTATTTAACCGTCAACAAATCAAAAGCGTAGAATGTGAAGCAAAAACGTTCAGCACAAAAAAGTGATATACCCATGTTCTAACTAAAACCAATGGGGCAAACTGGTTGCCGGACTTTTTTCAGCCACCCCACCCCACTAAATAGATAATTTGGTAGCCGGCAGAGACCATATTTCAAAATTCATCACGTTTTCAGTAAACCAGTAGATAGCAAAAAAAAAAAAAAAACCGGTTGGTTTTAACGAAATCTTCATAAGGACCATTCTTGTAAAAAAAAATTTGTTATCTCTAATTTAGGTCTCTATAAAATTTTCGGTATAGGAGTAATTGATTGTGCGATATTTAAGAAAATACACAATTAGGTAGCCGGTGGTGGCCATAATTTCAAAATTCATCACGTTTTCAGTAAACCAGCAGATTGCAAAAAAAAAAAAAAAACAAAAAAAAACGGTTGGTTTAACGAAGACATGATATCATAAGAGCCTTTCTTGTAGAGATTTTTGTTATCTTTAATTTATTTCTCTATAAAATCTTCGGTAGGAACTAGTTCGTGAGATATTTAAGAAATATAAAATTTGATAGCCGGCAGTGGCCATTTTTCAAAATGGCGGCGAAAGCTCTTGTGGGATTTTAAGTGACTTTTAGTATTGTACTCGGGTAGTATTTCTGGGCATATATGCCAAGTTTTATCTTTAGGGGAATTTTTTCCATACTCTTCGTCAAAAAATGATCTAATTGCACCGCACTAACTGCCTTGAGTACAAGGAATCCTTGTATGATGTCACACACATCGAAATCATTCTTCTTTCCTGATTTGACTATAACTTGAGCAACTACGAACAGCTGATAAGGAAAAATGACGCATTGTGTTTGTTTGCAGCTTTCAAAACATCAATAATAACACGAAGACCTCTTATGGTACCAGGTAGCTGTGGGGGTTTTACCGTCCACAAACAATTAAGACGAACTGCACCTTCACAGGATAAGTGATGACACCCTTTTACGTCACAACCTATCCATTAAAGAGTTTTACAATGCTGGCGTCACACAGAGTTCGTTTTTTTTTCAATATAAATTTCTCGGAGACGCACGTCATCTGCTTCTGATTCATGCAGACTTGATCCATGCAGGAAACCTCTAATTACCCCAGGAAACCAACGTAACGTTCAGTCCATAATCTTTAGGGCATCAACTTTTGGGAGCGGTAACAATTTATCACTGAGATGGGGGGGGGGTCCAGGGTTCATGGATTTTTTTTGGGACTCACTTCAGTGGAGGGGGGGGGAGCATACATTTTTTAGACCGCCAAGGGGGACACACACAAAAAAATCACTTGACACAACTGGAGGAAAAAACGTCAAAATACCAGGAGGCACTTCGTCAATTTTGGTTTCTATTGCCTAACCGAAAATATACATTAACTGGAATTTTAGTCAAACAATTCAAATTGTGGTCGTGTGGACGTAAATTTTTCAGAGATATGTTCCTGGTCACATTGAAAAACCACAAGTTCATACCAAATA
>JAHWFP010008311.1:17693-32408 GCA_023313725.1 Lithobius niger | reverse complement strand
TCGCGGACGTTTATTTACATACTAGCCATTAAGATACGTCGCGCGATACTTGCCCACGTCACATGGAAGCTAAGAGGAGGGGCAACGAACCTTTAACGATTTACCATACGTGCTCCAGCGTTTGTCGGCTCATGTGATTATTTCGATTGTCGCCAGTATATTGGAAACAAAAATTCGACCGGATTCGAGACATGATCCAGATTCAAGGCATCGTTAGAACCATAAACCAACCAATAGATTTAACCGGATCTTGGGTAATTCTACAGTTAAACCGAACCACTCCAAACCACTCAATTTGTTTTCTAACCGACGCAGATCTTCATCCTCTTCCCACATCACATCGTTAAAAAATCTTGGGGAAACGCCGTTTTAAGTTGTAAAAAAAAAAACATTAAAATCACGTAAAACGACAGTAGCAGGAAAACCTGATTTGCATGGCAATGAAAGAAACGGAAATTATTTTTCTTCCTTAGTTCTTTCCAAATTGCGTGCCTCGCTCGCGCAGCCATGCTAGCTGCGGCTAAACACATAACATAAGAAACCGCAACCCAAAACTTTTCCACCTGAACTGAAGAAGCGCCGGCAACGCAAGCAAGTCATCACAGTTTGGAACATTACTTCCCATTTTCTCGAAGTCACCTTTTCGTACTACTTCCCAGAAAATGGCCGCCACTTTAACACGGTGGGGCCGATCGTTTTACGTGGTTTAAAAACGTTTTTGGAGAGCTAAAAACGTGTTTAGAGAACTAAAAAAAAATCAACGTTTTCCCCCGTTTTCTTTAAACGTGAAATGAGAAGAGGATGAAGATCTGCGTCGGTAAGTAACGAAATTGACTGATTTTTCTGGTTCGGTTAAGCTGTATAAACTCCCTATCTTGAAACGAACGCCATGAAATTACAAATTCTTCTTAAGATGGCTGAATTTTTTTGTACCACAACAGTCCGTGATAGAACTCTGTTTCCGTCATACGATGTGTACGAGCCTCAGATTTATTACCCATTTCAACCAATAGCGTCAGAGTCGGATTGGAAGGAGGTGAGCCTCCCCGGGAAAGTCGATATGGGGGGGGGGTCAATTTCTCTAACATTTTTCTCAATTTTTTTTGTTTTTCTTTGCTGTGTAACCAACCCAAGAATTTGATTTCTAGGTGAAAGCAATAACAACAAGAATAGTGTAGTCACATTAAAATAGCGTTCAAAAGGCCCTAGGCATTGTTTACACCTACGTTTTAAACTACAAAAGTTGAAAAGCGGTTCTTTGGTTCGATCTCTAGGACTTAGGACTCTAAGTACGTGCTATAATGTGATAAAATTAAGGTAGTTGAAGAAGCCAGAGACATCTTTGTAACCATTTACAAAAATTAGTTTAAAACTGATTTTAATAATGTGATAGATAGTAAAGCAGAATTTCTATGGTAATCTACATGCAGATTTAATGTCCCCCAGGTAATAAACGATTACGGCAAACAGTGCAGGTTATATGTAATCCCAACTCTATTTAATAAGTTGCCCATTGACCCACTAAATTTGGTAGTAAGAATAAAATTAAAAAGGAGAAAACAATTTTTTGAACAATCAAATGAAGAAGGCCATTGGCTTAATTATTGTTTCATTATAATGCTTTTTATGCTGTATATTTAATTGTGTGCTAGTTTAATTATTATTATCAGCATTCCAGTTCTTTTTTGATGGAAGAAGCATTTCGCATTTACCAAATTTTATCGTACTTGTGGGGTTTCTGTTTTGTTTTTGAAGCGATTTTTAATTTTTAATTTTTTTATTGACTTTCAACGTGTGCTATAAAAAGGCATTAATTGGTTTTTATACGTGTAATTGATGTTTTTGTTGGTTGTAAATTTTCTATTTCGCGGCTTTTCACAAGTTTCTAAGTGAACCTTAAGTCGTTATTTCGTTATTTGGTAATAAACTACTATTATTATCAATAAAAAGTCCCAACGCGCAACGCGAGCTTTGCGAAGGGTCCTACAAGACCCTGATGAAAGGGAGCAAGAATAGCCCAGTGGCTAGCGTCGCCGACTACAAACCAAGAGAACGCCGGTTCGAATGCGAGGAATGCCCAAGTCCCATGACTTAAAAAATAAATAATAACATCTGAAAGTTAATGTAGGCGCTAAAGGGATTATCCAATTTAGTCAGTCATATTTGTTGTTCCAAGGATAGGTTAGAAATCAGCTGTCAACCAAAGTCTTATCATAGAAATTATATAGCATACTGAGACACCTCGAAGCACGTCGAAATATCGCCGCAGAAATATCGTAGAAAAAAATACAGCCGTCAAAATATCGCCAGTACAAACAATCGATTCCTCGGTATATCGCCAAGTGAGAATATACCGTGATATGAATAAAAACATCGCAAACGAAATTATCGCCATATAAAAATTCAGAAGCACATTCCACAAAATATTTCCAACTTTCGTTCCGCGTGTAAATTGGATGGCATTGCTATAATGCAGCCTTGAATAAGTTGCCCAAAACGAACAATTCAAGGTCAGACGGTTTTGGTTCGTTTTACAGGTGAGGCAAAAGACTGGTCCCACGCAAATAACTGCCGATATAATGGTCCTACGTTAATTCTGAAAACATATTTGTAATGTAAAGCTTGTAACACACTACTCCGTTCCGTTACGTCACGTCACAGGCCGTTAAATTTCTGTTTGGATCAAAAGCATGTAAATTAGAGGAGACGCGTATACTGCTCCGTCCTGTGATCGTATCGGAGAAGTGTACGCACGTGTCGTCAGTCGACGGCCGTCGTTGTTCGTCACGCGCCTGCGCACAATGCCTTTCCCGTATCAAATACAGATATAAACCTATTTCAGTTGCCTTCTGGACTTAAATATCATCACACCCGAGCGTAAAGAATGAATACCTAATTTACTACGGCTCAGTATTCAATTATACACCTACTCAAGGTCTGTACAAGTCCTTCTTCATTTGCATTGCCACTTTGGGCGCGATCAAATTCAAAAAATCAGCGGATCCGACTGAAATGGTTAGCGACGGAAGCAATGTGCGATGAACCATTCGTTGCCATCAGTCGTCGGAACGGGACGGAAAGGAACGGGTCGGAGTAGTGCGCTACAAGCACTGAGCGGTCAGGTTGCGCGGCCAGTGGCCGTCGTGGCCAAAAAACACGGCGAAGGGCCGCGCGGCGACGTCCTTTTTTATTGATAATTCTCGATCACATGGTGAAAAATGAAAACGGAGCAAGTACGGTCGTCCTGTGGCCGCCTGCATGCCGCCCGAGATCCCAGTGGCTGCGGCGACAGGCTGGCAGCTGCGGTCAAGTACGCGTTGCTACATACACCGTAAGCACTTTCGTTGGCCGCGGCAACCTGGCCGCGCTGCTTGGCGGCTGTGTACGCGGTGGTCCTTAGTCAGACACGTCGAAGCCAATGAAGACATATGCAATGACCTTGAAAACAGCATTCAAGGTCATCTACATTCTATCTTCTAAACGGCACAAGATACAGCAGAAAAGTGAATTACAAAATTATACGTGAGCATCAAACATGCGAACACAGATTGAAAATCAGAGTACAATAATTACAATAGTTACGAGGAAAACAAAATAGCAACAAAGTTTTCCCTGAACGTTTTAACTGTCATGCAGTGAAACTTACGGGTTGCTCCTTCAAGCGAGTGCATGAGTTCCGAGTCTTTCCTGCATGAATGAGTGAAGTTAAATTTCAGATTGCAGTAACGAAAACGGATATGGGTTATAGGCCTAAAGTATTGAGCCATCATTCACAACATGGAAATTCATGTGATTACTTGCTGATTTTACATTTATTATTATTTTTTTCCGAAGCCTAATGCCCTTTTGAGTGATTTCCAGCCCTATCGCAACAATCGCCCAACTGTGAAAAAACTCATTGTCGCTTACGAATGTCCTCACTTTCATCCAAAGGCTGGAAGGCCCTGGAAATTCGAATGGCCGTACTTTTTAACAGCCTCGTAAATCATTATGGCATTACAGATTACTACTTCCATTAAAGGGCAAATTACAATTTACCTCCAATAGAGTGAAAATTCTCCATATTACGCTGACTTCCACACTACAGATAGTTCCCTACCTAAAATTTTAGCAAATTTTTTTTTAGCAAATTTTCGACTGCAGCCTGCAGGGAAACTATCTGTAGTGTGGAAGTCAGCGTAATACGGGGAATTTTCACGCTGACCAGGCATATTGGAGGTACATTTAAAGGAACACCCGGGCTGCCTTATAACATTCCGCGTGCCAAATTACAGCTACGCGCAGATCATCATCCGAGCAATTACAGCGCCAAGGTCGGATGGGGTGGTAGCTGCGTTCCTCGCATAGCTGCTGTCTCGGTTGGCTTTGTGAATAGTGCACGAGACAGAATCAAGTCAACGATTGTGTCGTCACAAACCGGAATGATTCTCGTATTTTAAAATCACAATTTAAAATTTTCAAGGCTAGTGTCTTATAATTTTGCTTCGGCGATCTATTGAAATAATTAATTTTATTTTTTACCGCATCAGTCTGTTAGATTTTAGATCTCATGGTAATTATTAGATAATTAGTAGACGTACACACAGAGATGAAACGTCATGATTATTGTACGCGCGCAATGCATCATTTAGTGACGGATCGTTAGTAAATAAAGTTCCATTATATTCAACAGAATATCTCCTAGACGCCACATTTAAAAAAGGATTTTAGCAAGGGAAAGACTAACGGTAAGGAAATAGACCTTTGGAGCCGTACTTGATGTGGAGGATCGAGAAAAATGGCGCTGGGAGGTATATCCCTTTAATACAGTGTTCGACAGTAATGAGCGTCAACGTTACGGACTTTTTTGTTAAATTTACAAGTTTATGATGAATAGGAAGCAATTGGCAAGATGAATTTGCGGCACTTGCTCACTGGCAGAGGTGGATTTATATTTCTGCGCCCTAGGACTGCGCAGCTAATCCCCCCCCCCCCTTCCCAAAAAGAAAACCCAAAGCAAAGTGCTTTCATCGACTTTTTTTCCAGTATAAAAGTTTCAGGAAAAATGTAGGGTATTATAGGCCTACGATCAGAATACGCCGAAAATAAGGTGACTGGGTAGAAAAATAGTCCGGGGGGGGGGGGGCGTGACCATCGTTTTAAAGGTGTGGGGATTCGTATGAGTAAAAAAACCTGTTTTTCGGGTATGGGGCGGAATTTTACCTTGCAGTAGTTGGCTAGTTACAGTATTATTCGAAAGTAAATGTTACCGACTGGCAGACATGACGTAAATAACGGAAGGGGGTTAAGACGGACAGGAATGAAAGTCTCCCAAAGAACGAGACGAAACATCTTTATAATATTCAATTTATTCGTTGCTATCTTAAAATTTTTTTTTTATTTTTTATGGTGCCATACATTTCACAAAGCAAGAAAGATAATCGTACCTTAACAATAAAGTGGTCGTACGTTTTCTAGTAGCATGGGGCGCAAAGTCGGGTGTAAATTTCCGATCCATGCCAGAAAAAAAAAAGTTTATTTAGGCATGCAGATGCCGGTACTTAACAAACTAAGCAGTGCCTCTTTATTTTGCCACCCGCCCACCTTATTTTCACAGTATCGTAATCTTAGGTGTATCCTGCATTTTTCCGGAAAAAGCACTTTGTTTTTGGTTGTTGTTTTTTTTTTTTGGGGGGGGGGGGCGGGGGGGGGGGATATGCATAGTCCTATCTGGCAGAAATATAAATCCGCCTCTACCAACGAGCCAGTGACGCAAATTCTTCTTGTCAGTTGCTCCCTGTTCAGCATAAAACTGTAATTTACTCTTTAAAGGAAAGTTATCTGTAATGCCATAATGATCTATGAAGCTATTAAAAAGTGCGGGCATTCGTAAATGCGAATGCCCAGGGTTTTCCCGCCTTTGGAAATGAAGTGTGGGCATTCGTAACAACAATGGGCGATTGTTGGAACCGGACAGGATGTCACTCAAAGGCGCATTAGCGACGGAAAAAAAATGTAAAGTCAGAAACTAATCACAGACAACGTGACTTTCTGTGTTGTGAATGATGGCTCAATACTTTAGGCCTAATCCGTATCATACAGTGTTTGGTTTCACTGAATCCTGAACTGCACTCGATCACTTGCATTAATTGATTCAGGAAATACTCGGATCACATACGTGCACTCGCCTGTAGAGGCAGACCCTAAGCTTCACTGCATGGCAGTTACAACGTTCAGGGAAGACTTTGTTGCTATTTTGTTTTCCTCATAACTATTGTATTATTATGCTCCGATTTTTCAATCGTTTTCGCAGTTTGTCATGTTTGAAGCTCGCGTACAACTTTGTAATACACTTTTGTGTTGTATCTTATGCCATTTGGAAGATAGAATGTAGATAACCTTGAACGCTGTTTTCAGTTCTAAGGTGTTTGGGCTCGCCTGCCATGACATTATCCCTGCCATAATAATACTAATGGGATGAGGGTGATTGTAGTGAAAGATTTGTGGACATGAATAGTTAAATTTAGGCAGTTGGAGGACTAATGGTGGACAATTTCTAATATATATTTCGAAAGAGGACTTACTTGGTTACAGGAAAGAACAGAATGAGGGTTGGGGATTTTACTATATTGTTACCCTAACACTGAGCTATTACATTGTTGGCTAGGCATTGCACCAATTTACAATCTTATATTATGAGGTACAGAAGTTCTACATTGTTGTTAACAATTGTTCATGACAATGCAGTGTACAGAGAGTTGTTGGAGGAAAAAGGCAAACTGAGAAAGAGGTCTGCCAGGCAAGGTCGATTGAGTCAAAGTAGCATAAGACCACCGTGAGTGCAACGTCCAGCAGGGCTGACGAGTGTCGGGTCACCATGGCAGATCAATCCCTACATCAAGGTCATTGCCAATGTCTTCATTGGCTACGCCATAGCTGACTTACATTACAAATATGTCTGTAGAATTAACATACGACCATTATGTCGCCAGTTTTACGCTCAGTGACCAGACTTTTGCCTCACCCTGTATATCTGGTGCAAGTCATCCTAGAAATTCACTGACGGCTTGTAGGAAAAAGTCATTAAGGAACTGAAAATGACTCAGTATTTGGCTGGAAACGTACCAACACAACCTCGTAACAAAAGAAAGATGTTGCGTCCACAGATTCAGGGAATTGTCGAAGCGAACAAAAGCAGTATCAACGACTTCCTTAGGGGTATTGTGCTTAATTTTTAACTGCAGCAGTTATTTTTAAGTATGCAGTGTTAAAGAAATTGTGAGTTTGAATGGGTTTTTTTTTTTATTGCTTCAACATTTTTGGAGATGGAGCTACGTAGGTTGGGAATATTTTGTAGTAGCGATATAATGCATGGCGATATTTTGACGGCTGCATTTTTTTCAAAGCTATTTCTACGGAGATATTTTGACGTGGCCGCCTTTGGTTTACATTTCATTCGTGTCTTGACCAAGATTGGTTGACCAGGTAAACCAATCCATCATCACATCACTGCCACACTGCCTTCTCGCCACATCACTGCCAATGCAGTGAGGCAATGATGTGCTGATGTCGGATCACTTCCCTCGAATAATACTTTTTTTTTAAATTTCTTGATGCCTTGTGTCATTTGAAACAAACACTCGTATGTACGAGCTGGCTCAAATTTGGACAAACGTTTAGGCGGAGAAATAAGTTCTGTAAGGAAAAGGGAACACCCTGAGATTCCAACAGGGAAACCTCCGATTACAGTAGCGACAGAGATAATATCCATCATAGTCGGAATAGATCCCATAGCAGCAGGAGGAGTCTGGTCGACTCTCATACTACAGTATCCTCCCTTAACTATGCAACCAGGCTGAGCTACGCTATCGTTCAGCCACAATGAACACGTACGTAATGCTTTAGGTGGCTTAAAAGGCTACGTTATTTCTAGGGTATGCTTTACACTGATGGATGCTTTTGATTTACCATCATATTATCTGCATCAGTTAGTGTCTATTTATTACAAACTGGTTAATTCATTTTATATAATGCTAGCCACATCGCTCGCTTAGCTCGCTCTGTTGGCGTCGTCTCGCTTCGCTCGAGGAAGTTTGGATGAACAAGCTATGACGTCAGGAACAAACACTGAGACCCTTTTCTGTTGTCAATGTACTTTTTAAATGCAATTTAGTATTTACCTTTAAATTTTGTCGTGTGTTTGCGTAATGTAATTAAATTTAACTGCTCAACTAGTATTCTGTGGTATTACATTTTTCATAAATCCATTTCACCAGCCTTTCCCTCCGTTCACTGCACGTGCTTCATTCTTCACCGTTGCCCCAATCAATTGTTGGCATTCTGAAAACTTGAGGCTTTCACGAAATAAAAATCTGTCAACAACCGTTGACGTCACGTATTGTTGTGTGATTGTTGCTGATTGTTGCAAACGATCATTTTTCGTTAATTTGGGACATACAGGACCTAAATTTGAATCTAAGAATACGCCTAACAGAAATTCAGAGAGATTTCCATTCTTCCAAACCCTTTCTCCAATTTTTGACGCCACTATATCAAGAGGTGTAGAAGAGCACATATATAAATACATAAATAAATAAACACACTGAACGATTTTAATGATAATATAATATAATATAATATAATATAATATAATATAATATAATAACAACGAAATTTATTTCACAAGGAAAGGGCTCGAAATAGATGAAACACCACTTAACATCCTTCCTTAAAAAAAGCTAACAAGTGCATAGCAATAACAGAACAAAAACGACAAAAAAAGCAGAGAAAAAAAAACATTGAAAACACAAAATTGAGACACAAGACTAAAAACAAAAGTCGGCAAAATTTCTCAGCCGCACGATGCGACGCTGTCTGTTAAAACAGTGTAAGGAAGGTGACGTGATAATTTCAGGTGGAAGCTGGTTACAAATACGGTTAGTTAACCCCAAATTGCCAGAAAGAAATGATGTCGACAGTTTTTCTTCGGTGTGTCCCAATTCAGTTGGAAGGGGTGTCCACGAAGAGACCTGCCGTCTTTAAGAAAAAGAAAAGGGGGAGTAAGTCGGAGCCATATTTGTCCGTATGATTTTATTTTATTTTATTTTATTAGCGAGTTCAACCCTCCTGGGTCATCAGACCGAAAACTCTAAAAATAACGTATACTAGCTAAGCGTAACATAAATAAACACTTCAGCACTTAAAGGTGCCTTTTCATGGAATGACAGGTTGCAGCATCTAGCTCCGTCTAACATTATTTAGTTCTATGTAGCACTTGGATGCAACAAGCGAAGGAATGCGCCAACAAATTTTATTTTTACACAACAAACAAGCCGCTTGTCTCCTTAATTATCGATTATGAAGTTGGTGCGTCGACGTGCACCAGGGAGCAAGCGGTCAAGGTTAACGATATCACTGTCCTAGATGGCGCCCATCTAGCGGTTTAAAATCTGCGTTTCGAAACGGTCGATAAACAGAAAAAAAGCGTCCGTGATGTCGTTAGGGTTAACTTTACCGCTTGTTTTCTGGTGCACGAGGGCGCACCAACTTTACACTCAGTAATTAAAGAACACGTGGCTTGTTTGTCGTGTAAAAAGAAATGTATTTGTGTGTTCCTTCGCCTGTTGAAAGTAATGGCGAGACAGAACTAGATAGCGGTAAATATGGCTATAGATGTTGCAGCTTGTCGTTTGGTGGCAATCCCCCTTTAACTGGAACCTGCCCAGTGCCCAGTCGTGAACAAAACCAATTAAAACAATTCAAATGGCACTCTGAAATAGCGTCAGGGCCCAAAATTAAACGAAGAGGGGCAGTGGCCCCCCCCCCCCCACCAACAACCAAATATTATAGGTGGGTTTATATTCCAGCAATTTGATTTTAAATTGTCAGCTCAGCAAAGGTCGGAGTTTTTGCTCAAGAGCTGGATGAATCAGTGTGGTGGCGCCCCCATTGCAAGGTTAGTTTGCATACGTTTCGTCACACTGATCTCAGTACGTGTTAACTGGACTAACGAGCAGAGCAGCAGTTGACATTTTATAGACTTATCCTATAGCAACTGTTTATACATCGTGGCGTCCTATTCGTGAAGAGTAAAATTAGTCATCAAAGATGTTTATATAAATTAAATTAAATTAAATTAATAAAGTTTGTAAACGTTCATTTAATTAAATTTACAATTTAACAAGAAATTAAATCAGAAAATTAAAATCCTTTTGGCCTAAAAACGTAATCCAGGTAGACGCTTGCAGACTACTCACGTTCGATTTAACTGTGGGGAGTGGGGGAAGAGGCTACCCTCACCTCAATCACGATCCGAATCGGAAAATTTGGAGGGAAATTCCAAGCCCGGGAAAGCCACGAAATACGAAGAAAAACGTTTTTTTTTCCTTAAATAAATCGAGGAAATTTGCCTAAGTGAAGAAGATGTTGCCCAGTTTAAAATCATTTTCGCCAGATCTGTTAGGTCGCTATTTTTAATAACCTCCGATAAACTTCCTGGGAAATTCCGTTGGAGTAGTAATACATAATATGACGGCAGCGCACATGCAATATTGACCCGCAGCTCACGTGCAACTCGTGTAGTGTAGAAATCGTAAACCGAGTTTTTTTTTCTTTTGTCTACGGCGGTTTCCCACCTTAACCGTGCTTGGGAAAAATTGTTAGTTTGGCCAGTTGCAACTAATTCCACTAGTGATTTTAATTTTTTTCCGTAACCAAGGAAAATAGTTACTTATATGCTGGCCCTAGTTTGTTCAAGACTAATCTACATGATTAAAAACGAGCATTTGTTCGTCTACTCCACCGGAACTAAAGCATCCACGGACTTACAGCGCTAAATAAAAGATGATTAAATTACGCTTCGGATAGGCCTATTTTCATCGCCGTAACTTGAGTTTTTTACTCTTAAATACGCAAAAATCTGCTCTGAGAATTGATCGTGACGTCAAAGTTCAAGACGGAAAAGTTACTGTTCAGGAAAAACTTATCAGAAAGAAACTTGTTTGCAAAAAAAATCCTAAAAAGACGAAATATTTTGCATCATGCCTAGTATTAACATCTCACATAGATCTTAAAACGTACAGGCTTTGCTTCAACTGGCAGGACGCACGGAAAAAAAGTAGTCGTATAGATTTCAAAAGGCTGTCGAACATTCGCGTTTCTGAAGCATGGAGGTGCGCGGATTGAGCGAGGAAAGCGGGCGAATTTCCACGTCAAGTAAACCTTTTCAACGCGTTTCTCGCTTTGTTCTTTCAGGGTACGTATGCAACGACTCGCTTTGCATTTTTCGCAGCCGGAAGCTAGAAATCTTCCGAAATTCCAACATGGCGGCGCTTTTAGCTCTGCTAACTCCCAATGAAAAGAGTCAATAATTCAATTTAGAAGCGATTGGGAAAAGTATTTCGCCAGGAGGAATCCTTTATCTTACTGTCACGGATTATAAGACTGCAAGCATTTGCTCAAACGATGTCGGATTTAGCTAATCCAGGAACCATTATTACCATGACAACGATACCTTTGCCATCGTGATCAAATTTTAGCTATGAGAATGCAAAGGCGAGTCGTTGCGTAAACGCACCCTCCATCTTTGTAGCGGCATCACTTCCCGATGAGTAGGCGTAAAAAAAACAAAAAAACAAAAAACAAATCGTACTGTTTTGAATGATCTATACATACATTTCGCTTAGCAGCAGACTTAATGATGATGGTGAGGGATCATGACGTCCGGCCAGAAGCGAGCAGGGCATCCGGCCAGAAGCAAGCAGGCGAGCAGCCTTTGCATTCCAGCGCGGGGAGAGGGGGGGGGGGCAGGTTGCGGTGAAGGGCGTGAGGAGGTGGCTGTTTGCTAGAACGGCGTATGTTACGCCGGGGCTAGCTTGTAATGATGAAATGCAGGCTTGCCGAGGAACGTGATGAACAAAGGGTTTCAAAGGGTTTAACGAGTGTTAACCACTCCTAAACGAACCGTAAGCAACAATTGCAATTAGCTTGCGTCGAAAAATCAGTTCATAGATTGAGTGATGCTCTACTGAGCGAATAAACTATGTGAGGCAAGGGTCAACGTCAATAGAGTGAGCGAAGCAAACGATTTTAGTCCAAATCACAGGCTAACTATTCAAATGTAAGATAACCCTAATCAGCCAAACAAAAGCCTTATTACATGTGTCTGCCAGCCAGTAGAGTAACGTACTTCCATGTGGGTTCAAGACGTAGACTGTTCGCCTTCGTTACACAAGTTTGCACTTTGTTTTGTATAGCAGGAGACAACTTGGCGGAAACCGTTAACAATTTTTTTTTTGAGGGTGGGGAGGAGGCGGAGGGAAAGGGGGAAGGATAGTACGTTTTCTCCATATATCGCCGTGAAGCCGCTCCAGCCTGTTTTTTTGGGACGAACAACGGTTCGAAAATTATCCATTGTCGTCATCAGGTTTATGAATTAAATTATTAAAACATGCCAAGGTCACTAAGTCATAATTCATAAACCTGATGACGAAAATTGGTAATTTTCGAAGCGTTGTTTGTCTTTTAATTTGTAGCACTGCCTGGTTTTATCGTTTATAATCTGTTTTCTGTGCTTTTTTTTATTCCATTATTTTTGGGACCATAATAACGTCCCAGTATGACATCACAGTCGAAATTTTGTATCAAAACAAGTCATGAGTACGGTAAGTGGACCCTTAACTAATCGTGGTTAAAGCATGTTTACTCTCCTTGCTGGAAAGAGGACATTTCCGGCTTTAAGATGAGTTTTACGTTTATGTAGCTTAAGCAGAAAAGTCGCTTAGTAGTCGCTTAAATTCAAACTGCAATGAATAAAACGGTACTAGAAGCAAGACGTAATGCCGTAGCCTGCTCCCCTGTTGGCCCAACAGTTTTATTTTTTCATTTCTGAAAAACAGGATGTCGCTGCCTTTCAGACAAGCCTAATTATATTAATATAAATTTATTAAAACGTCACCGTAACAGTTCACAGTGTAGATTTCTTGGAGGTAGTAACCATTTAATTTCTACATGTAGCATAACTTTGTTACTAGAAACATTCCTACCGGTCGTAGGTTGGCCCATGTGGTGAAGTACATTAATTTAAATTTATTAAAACGTAACCTTAGTAGTTCACAGTGTAAATTTAACATAAAATCAAACCACGAATTTAGAACGGAATTGAAGGTAGTAGCCATTTAAATTCTAAATGGAGCATAAATTTGTTACAAGAAGCGTTGCAAACCGGGCGTAGCCTGGCCATGTTGTGACGCAATGGTCGCAAGCCGAATTATATTAATTTAAATTTATTAAAACGTCACCTTAGCAGTTCACAGTGTAAATTTAACACAAAATCAAACCACAGATGTAGACAAGGAATTGAAGATACAGTAGCCATTTAAATTCCAAATGCAGCATAAATTTGTTACTAGAAGCGTAGCAGCCGTTGGTGGACTGGCCATGTTGTGACGCAATGGTTGGAAGCCGAATTATGTTAATTTAAATTTATCAAAACATTCCCTAGCAGTTCACAGTGTAAACTTAACGTAAAATTAAGCCACAAGCAGATAATTGGAAGTATTAGTCATTAAATTCTTAATACAGTATAAATTTGTTACTAGCGCGGCCACCGGGTGTCGCCTGGCCTTTGTTCTGCTGTATGGTATCTTTTTACTACTTGTTCTATTCTGGAAACAAGATGGGAAGGCCCTAATATCATCTGGGTCAGTGCTGGAGGTCACTTGGGGTTCTCAGGCAGGTGCAATATCGAAGTCCAGCAAGAATTTGCGGTCACCAAGCATTCTGAGGGCACTAACCACTTCCACATCAAAAATATCAAGATTGTCTACAAAGAGCCGACAGCGAAGATAGGAATCACGGAAGTCTAAACAATAACGGTTAATCGTGAAGTGATGAACTCTATCAAAAATTTTCCCCACATGAAAAGCTGGTAAGACGTTTTTAACTCGTTCTCAGTAAACGATAAAGATCAGTGGTACCCAGTTTACAAGATGGCGGCGCACGCGTAGTGTTTCTCAGCCTACTCTGAGTTTTTAATTGTAAAATGTCATTGTTTTATTGTACGTATGGTTCCATTTGTAAATTAGGAAGGGTTTTTAAGGTATCATTTACTCATCAACGTGTTGTTTGTTTTGATTAGGTAACCAAGGGAGAAAAATTCTTTCCGAAAATTAAATACTGTTTTTCATTTTGAATGCACTTACGGTTTCTTTGTTGTATTCTAATTATATTAATTTTTAATTTATTTAGTGCCAGAAGTGCCACAATCGAAGGTAGCCTGGCAAATCTATCTGGAAAATTCAGGGAAAAATCAGGGAATTTGATAAACGTATACTGAAAGTCTGGGAATTTCGACAATTTCCGGAAAGTCCTTTTCATCTAAAAAGAAGAACTTTTCGAATTTCAATTTTTTGCTTCAAAACCTTTACTTCACGTCAGTTATGACTTTACTTCTGTTAAAACTTCATGTCCTTATGGTTTCATATTTTGATAAAGCGAAAACGCCTTAGGCCTTTCTAGTTTTTTTTTTAGATTTTGGCATTCTTGCTCTTTACCAACACCAGTCAGCGAAGTGTTACTTTTGATTCAGCAAAGCGATGAGATGCACTTATTGCGATTTGAGTGAAAAGCAAAAAAAAAAAAAATGGTTTTTAGTCCTATACTACTCCATCCTTCGACCGAAAAAATCAGAGAATAATGTCAGTATTGGTATGGAAAACATGGAAAAATCAGGGAATA
>JAHWFP010008311.1:0-17683 GCA_023313725.1 Lithobius niger | reverse complement strand
AACCAGGGAATAATGTCAGTATTGGTGTGGCAAACCATGGAAAAATCAGAGAATAATGTCAGTATTGGTGTGGAAAAACATGGAAAAAAACAGGGACTAATATCAGTATTGGTGTGGAAAAACATGGAAAATCAGGGAATAATGTCAGTATTGGTATGGAAAAATCAGGGAATTTCATCATAAGCTTTTGAACCGCAGTGGTACCTTTTAATTAAAAAAAGAATATCTTCACCGTTGAGTGAGTTAATAGGATATACTGATTTAAATGAAACGTCACAGTACCCGGGTGGAAATTTAGCATTAAACCAAAACGTAAATAGACAAGCCGTAAAATAGTTATAAAACTTTTTATTGCCCGTGCTAGAACAAGGCCCTAATCCAGGCCCTAACCCAAGACCCTAATCCAGTCCTTTTTGTGATAAAGCCTTTTTATTGCCCTTGTTGGAAACAGAATACATCCTGCTTTCACATGAACCTAAATACGCTCATTTAGCTTAAATGGAAACATCACAGTAGTAATTCATATAGGACATTTAACGCAGTTAGTATTTAAGAAACGCTTAAACGTGTAAAATTTGGATGTAAGTCTTAATAAAACTTAATGTTGCAGGAAACAGATACATGAAAAAGACATGTAAGCGTCCAGCGTCCAGCGTCCCAATCTCCAGCGTCCCAAGCAATCTAGGCTCCTTTTACACGTATTAGTGCGACACTGATGGCTTACATGTCTTTTTCTTGTGTCTGTTCCCTTACAGCATTGTGCTTTTTAACGCGTGTATCCGTGTTTTATAAGCTTATGCATTTTTTAACACTAATATCTGTTAACTTTTTCTTGTAGATATTTCAGATAAATTTAATTACTAGAATTTTGATATGACGTATTCGCAATATGAGATAAATGAGATGAATAACTTACATTATATCATTCAAAATGACTGGTCCTTAATGCCTACGTTTTCAACTGTAAAAGTTGGAAGTCGTTTCATTGGTTCGATATCTAAGTAAAAGCAAAATTTCCCAAGAAGAACAAGAACACCAACAAGAATATTGCAGTCACGTGAAGTTCGAAAGGCCTTATGTCTTGTTAATGCCTACGTTTTTAACTATGAAAGTTGGTAATCAGTTCATTGGTTTGATCTCCAGGTGAGAGGGGAAATTTCCCTACAACAGCAACAACAAGAGTATTGTTGTCACATTAAAATAGCGTCCGTTAGACGTTAGGCCTTCTTCATACCTACGTTTTTAAGCTATAAAAGTTGATAATCGGTTCATTAATTTGATCACTAGGTTAGGGGGAAAGTTCCCAATAACAAGACCAACAACAACAAGAAGAATATTGTAGTCATATTAAAATAACGTTCAAAATGTCCAAGGCCTTGTTAATACCTATGTTTTAAGCTTTAAAAGTTGATAATCCGTTCATTAATTTGATCACTGGGTTGGGGGGAAATCCCCAACAACAAGAACAACAACAAGAAGATATTGTAGTCATATTAAAATAACGTTCAAAATGTCCAAGGCCTTGAAAATACATACGTTTTAAGCTATAAAAGTTGATAATCGGTGCATTCGTTTGATCTCTAGGTGAAAACAAAATTTTCCCAAGAAGAAGAACAACAACAACAAAAATATTGTAGTCACATTAAAATAGTGTTCAAAAAGCTCTAGGCCTTGTTCATACCTACGTTGTAAGCTATAAAAATTGAAAATCGGTTCACTGGTTCGATGTCCAGGTGAGACCAAATAATAATAACCTAAACAACAACCAAAACCACATCCACAACCAAAACAACAATCACAATCAAATCAACAAGACTTACTGTGGAGGCCAAACGGTTTGATTGTTGTCATTAAAATATTTAATGCAATGAAATGGTTACGACACGACCCCCAAATACTGAATTTCCTCGGTCTATGTCAATTCTGGGAGAAACATAGGGTTTCATAATTTAACGTTTAACGTAGAAGTTCGTTCTGAGGCCTACAGAATCACCGCTATTGCGGTCCTTGATATCGGGAACCCACGAACAAGCTGATGACAAACTCAATTTCATTTTTTCCCAATATCAAACCAGAAACACGTTAATTAGACGCTAAACAAACAAGCATTAGCTTGACCCCTATACTAAAATGTCTTTATTGACCTAGGTGGAAAAAATACATATCCTTCTTTTAAAAGAGCCAAAGTATATTCATTTCACTTAACTACAAACATCGCAGTAGGAATTTAACTAAAATTGAGTTGCTTACAAAATTAAAACAGACCTTTTGAAAAAATGGGACTCATTTTGGATTTCTGTCATGTATATATATAAAACGCTTAGATTGGACAAGCATATTCATCATTATTGTGCACTACAATGAAAGAGGGCGAGCGACCGACAATGTCAAACAAACATATGTGGCCTGTAACAATCGACATATTGCATTAATAAAGCTAGCTCTTAAGATCCGACTTGGAAGAGCTTCAAAGTTGGTTGAGCAACAATCACTGCATGCACAAACTCCTCCATTGAAAATAAATATTTACTTCCATGACACAAATCAGCAGGGGTTCAAAGAGGGAGCAGAGATGGGGGTATTCAGACCACACAATAGGGCAAACCGGGGTCCACTACAGTGTTATGCTCAGGAATGCGGGAACCAGCTAGCAGGCGTATGTTACGCCGGGGGTACAGCTAGTTGTACAAAAAAAAAACCTTTTTAGGTGGGCTAGTTTATTTTCGCAGCAAATCTTAAATACCAGATGCTTGCGTGTAATACACTTAGAATAAAAAATAACAAATTAAAACCCCCATTTTGAATATGGCCGCCATCTTGGATTTAAGGCCGAATTCTGGTTGGCCCCTGGGTCAATATCGTTGGCACATGTCGATTAGAAATCTGTACAAATAGTATACGTTTGACTGGAGAAACAAATTCCCTTTGGCAACAAATTGTCTGTCGATTTCAGGAAAAGTACACTCTAATTGTACCAACCAACGGTAATACCAGTGTCTTTGCGCAAGATATACACGGATGATACTACGCGTGACAAACAGCAATTAAAAGCTAATTAAGATTTATGAATGGGATGAGTAGCCATATGGAGTAACTATCGTTTGTAAAAATACCAGCTTGTGACGTTATTATTTACACGCTATAATTAGAATCGTCAAGTCTTTTCTTATACGCCTTTAAGGAAATAAAGCAATACTTGTTCGGTGGAGCGCAACGATTGTGATAAAAATAAACATAAACATTTTGCATTGCGTAACGTGGTGGTTGTCGGGGCACAGTGTAGTGAAGGTGGTTGTCTAGCCAGCGGACTCGTGACGTCATAAATACGTCACAAGGATGTTTAAAAGTAAACACTGGTAGACCCCTTCTGGAGTATCCCGAACACTGGATGGTTTAGAAAGAAGGAATGAATACCTGTGTCCTGTTCAAAAAAAATTAAAATTTAAGAGTCGACTGGACGTAGACGTAATTGGCTGGAGGCTTGGGCAAGACCAGGGATTCTCCCCGTCGGGACTGACGTCATAAGCCTCTGACCGATCCTGTTTCTCGAATATATATATAACGGCAGTATGGGTCGACCAGGGCACTCGAATTTTAAACAACCACCACGATATATACATCGGAAGTGGAGAGTACGTTTAGGGGTAGAGATTAGATACGTTAATAAGCATGAAGTACATCACAGTTTGCGTTCTATTGTGCACAGTCTGGTCGACGTGCCAGTGCCGGTCAGTGCGTTCGAGACGAACAAGACACCAGAGCGTAGACGCTTTAAACGTGATCATAAGTGGGAAAGAAACTGAACCTATTGATATTCTCCGCCATTTTGACAATCCCGATAGCCAATCGAATTTATGCGAGACCCAGAATGATATAATAACTCTCGAAACGAAGGACTATTGTGTGCAGTTTAAGTCCGTGAAGTGTTCAGGTACAATTCCGAAATACGCCACGAGGGGTCGACAATTCCTCTGCCAACAACTTTCTGTTAAAGTGACTGTTTTGACCAAACATTTCGTTAGCCTCGACTTTCTTGGGGAAAAGCTAACGGCGCCTGAAACTGTGGATGTGGGAGTGGCGTGTGTTATGGGCCCACAAGCAAATCCATTTCTAGAAGCAGATGACATAGAATTACCAGGTAAGATAATTATTTTGCGTGAATGGTTAAAAAAATATCGGTTAAAAAAATATCGGTGATTCAGGGATCGTAAAGTCCTTACCTTTTCCTTGTTTCTACTTGTTTGACAAAATTCTTTATTTTCCTACTTCTTGTTTTAGAAAATTTCGTTATTTTCGTACTTTTTGTTTTAGAAAACTCTATTTTCCTACTTTTATTATTTGAAATATTTGTTGTTTTTCTATTTTTTTGTTTTAGTAAATAAATTCGTCGTTTTCCTACTTTTGTGTTTTAGAAAAATTCGTTATTTTCCTGTTTAAGAAAACTCTTATTTTCCTACTTTTTTTTTTAGAAAAATAAGTATTTTTCCTACGGTTTTGTTCCTATATTTTCCTTTGGAAAAATTCCTTATTTTCCTGCTTTAAAAATCATTATTTTTGTAAATTTTTGAGAGTTGTTATTTCACATTCTTTTTTATATGATGTGCACCCCGGTTATATTACTAGCTTCATGAAAAGCCAATGCAGCTTGGTTAAAATTTCATTCTTAAAACCGTTTTAAAGAACTTAAAATCAGGAACTAGTATCAACAAAAGAAAATGGAAATCGCTTTGATCTGTCCTCTTGTTACACTTCTCAGTCGTTCTACAAGATACATTTTTAAGTAAAATAAGTAAACGTGTTCCCGCTGCAAATAATTGCAAGCTTCAAAAGTTTACTTCTTGTTTTGTTTATTTATTTTTAAATTAAATACTGTTTTAAAATTCCTTATTTATATTTTTAGCCATTTACAGCAATTCACTACATTTCTTCATTTTGCTGTTCAAAGCTGATAATTTTTCCTTTTCGTCCCCCAAAATCCGCCGCGAAATATTGGTCAAGTTCCAAAACTATTTAGGATTGATTTTAATGATAGCCTGTACATCAGAATTGGTAATTAAAGAAATCACATTGTCGAGATAATTACATCAGTTTTAACAAAAAGTTAATACCTTAAAGAGGTGGGTTATACTACCATGCCAATTAGTGATTTTGGCGACAAAAGAAGTTATTATTAACTATTTTTTTTACTCTTTTTACTTTTCCGGCTAAACTTTGAACTCGCTACAATTTAAATGTAAGACTTTTGCATTCTGGTATTGAATGTTTGCGTTTTCAGAAAAAAACGTTGTAAAAAATATTCGGGTGCAGATACAGCGTAACCAGCAATTTTTTAGGGGCCGGGGAAAGGGGGGGGGGGGGATAGCAAAAAATTTGGAATTTAAAATGGGCTCCCAGAATTTAGTTAAAGGGTCTGTGGAGGGGGAGGGGTTTAAAAAAATCGTAAAACAAATTATTTTCAGCAATTTTAGCGCCTTTGAAAGGGTTTAGGAACCGAATTTTCAGATTTTTTTCCTATTGAAATAATGCCTTATTGTCTATCCTTACCGAATTTGACTCTCGCTTCGTTTTTTGAGGGAAGGGGGAGGAGCTCACTCCCCCCCCCCCCCCCCCCAGCGCTTTCGTCGCGCTGCGTATTTTGTTTGACATTTCCACCTAGTGACAAATTAAATAACTACACCAAATGTACTAAAATTTCTAATTTTGTACTTGAAATTGAAAAAAAAAAATACTGCAAATACCGGTTTACAGAGTTGTTCTCGTCATCTGTTGGAGAGTTTTTTATCGTGTCATATAACGTAATGCAAGATATAAGCACCGAAATGTGAATGAATTCATGAAAAAAAAAGAACATAATATTTACATGTACATACATAATATTTCGCAACGTTTCGGGTCAATGCGACCCTTTATCAAGCGTAAATAAATTCAATAAAAAATTGTTTGAGTAGAAACTATTGCAACACGACTTGAGTTTCTACTAAAAAAAAATGTTTACCTTATTTACGCTGGAGAAAGGGTAGCTTACTGACCCGAAACGTTGCTAAATGTTGGGTACATGTTACACCTTGTTATTCATTCCTTCATTCATATAACGTAACACCGATGTACTACTATGGTTCTGGTTCTGGTATTTCGCTATGGAGGAAAAAAATGGCAAGGTCACTTTCGCTTGAAGTTATGAATGAACGGGGTTGCTGGCCAGCGTTCTCGCTAGACGGTTTTCCTCATTGTTCGCCGCAATTGTGGGTGTGTCGAACGGAGGTTATTTTAAAGACACTTCCTTAAAATTAACCAATGGGGGAAAAAACAAGGGAAGGGCAAGGAGTGAAATGGCGTGGGGGGGGGGGGGGCTGAATCTAAAAGATTGATAATATAAGTTTACTTGCTGCAATTGAAGAAAATTATGAAAAACTGTTGTTCTAAATGTATTAAAGGCACTAAATGTTGTTGTTCAAAAATGATTTATAAAGGCAGAAAATGCCGCAACAAATACTAGGTTAAAAAAAAAGTGTCACTTTCCGAGGATTAGTCTCTTGTCCACAGAAATTTTTGTGTTGTGATTTGTCGGTTTTTTTCTAATGACCAAGCTGTCGACGCGCCATTAAGCCTCAATCCCCCTCCCCTTTAGTGTCAATTAAAACCGAATTAAAAAATTCGTTACGTTTTCAAGATTATTATGATTAAAATAGGTAAATGTCACGATCTTTAAAAAACATATGCTATGGAAATAGGAAAAAAAATACACCCCCCCCCGCCCCTCCCTCCGTATTTTCAGATCCCCATCATTGCGGGTGAGATTCTTTAGCCGTTCTTCATCTACAGTCATTCAAAAAAATTCATGACTCAGGCCTACTTAAAAAAAAGTCATGGTGCATTTGAAATAAAATCATGACTTCTGCAGGATTACCATGACCGGCGTTGAAAAAAATCATGACTTTTACAAGATTTTCATGACTCCCCCCCCCCCACCTCTCATCGCCAACAAAATATGTCTGGATGCGACACTTCCACACTTCCGCAGAAATGATGGTTATATTGTGTATTAGACACTTTTGTGTTCAGTTATTTATGATCGTTATTTTTTTTTTCTACTTTCAGGTCGATCGGATTAATATCAATACACGAAAAAAAGTAGTTCTTGACTACCAGTTCGAACGGAAACCAATTAGTAGCCCTTCGCCGGTGAAATCAACGATCTCGACGTCATAGCCGCTTCGAACAATTTCCTATTGATTCCTAGAAGGCCTGATCATCCAATCTGGCTATCGTCAATGTCAGGTTCTAACTTCCTGTCTGAAACACAGGAAGTTTCAGACAAAAAAGCTCGCATTGTTATGGTATTGGTTGAAGATGTGTGTCTGTTGGTATTCAAACAACCATCAGTTAATTAGTTGAGTCTCAGGAGTGAGTAGTGCTAAACAAATTGAAGCGCCGTGCGGTTTTTTTTTTTTTTTTTACAGGAATGTTTTTTTTTAGCAAACTAAAAAACTCCAGTGTTAGCTTATATTTTGTTGTGGAGTTAAAAAAAATGTTTAAACCATATACCGCAACGCTCAGAGTGGAAATGTTGTACATTAGATTTAAAAAAAAAATCTTTCTGTAAGTTCAAGTTTAGTAGTGGTACACATATGAATGGCCCTTACGTTCGTTTTGAGTGAATCGTGCAAATGGAGCTCGGGCTATTGTGGTCATTGGTTCCATAAATTGTTGGTACGTGATCGGACTTTTTTTGGAGCGCTATGGTTTAAAAAGTCGTTTCATGCCCTACGGAAAAAAAAGACCATGCGTGCGCTCTTGAGAACCAATTGAATTAACTTTTAGCGACTCTAAAATGAAAGACGCGTTTTCTCAGGTATTGTTTCATGCGTCTCGACTTTTATTGTCCCTTAATTTATAATTAATTTGTGTGAAAAACGATTATAATTGTTTGTTATAGTTAGTTAACTTTGTATACGATTTGTAATTATTGTGTGCAGCCCTAGTCTTATTTCTTCTGCATGTATTTATTTGTGAGATTGCAAGCAGCTGAAACTTAATAGTATTATTGGGTAATTAGTACAGAAAGTACACAAAGTGTATACACGCTTATTTATTTATGAACAGAATTGTGCTAACCCCAGTAAGGAAATATACGCTAGTGAGATTTAAAGGCGGGCTGGCACTGCCAAAGGTCAGGTGGAAAATATCATCAAAGGTCCGTTTAACTAAACGCTCATAGACTTCATTAGACCGGGAACAAAAACTTAGGCTTGTTCACCTGAGTCTTTACGTATAACAGTTCAAATAAACAAACAAAAAGCCAAATACAATTTTTAAATTTGTTTTATTTTATTGTTTTATTTGATATGTTGAGTGTAAAATATTTATTTTTTATATAATTGTTTTTTGATAGTTTTGAGAAAAAAGTTTGAGCTGCGATGGAGCTCAACTAAATAACAAAATTTAATGAAAAAGAAATGAGGAAAACCCAGGAAAGGCATTTTCGGACAGCATTAAAGGGACATGCATCCTTCCGGTATGTCGTGCGACATGTTGAGAATAGCATTTGCAACATTCACACAGGTTAGAGTTAATGTCGCAAAATCACCTTTCATGAAAGAAAAAACAAGAAAATGAATGTGTTGGCAACATTTACATACGTTTGAATTAATGTCGCAAAACTTAGTCATACGTGAAAGCCAACATGGATGCATGTACCTTTAATAAAAACTTTTGTAGTTTCACATTCACCTGCCACAATGAAATATTTTCATTTTGTATTCGCTAAGAACTGATGGAACAAGTAAAATTTTGGTCTTTAATGGGTGGCTTTCTGATACATTGGTATTTTGCGCAAGAAACTTGGCTTCGTGTTTTAGATATGAAAAATAAAATAAATGAAAAAAAAAACAAACCCTTCGGTAGTTTGGGCTACATGATCCTGGAGACCAAAATGGATTTCCCTCCTTTTCCCAACCAGGCCAGCCCGTCAGTTTATTTTTTTACTTTTACATCATGTTTTCTAATAAGGAATATTGGAAGGCTGTTTTTTTTTACATCCCATAAAAAGGACTACAGTAGTTTATTCTTGATCTCGAATTTTATATTTATTAAGAAAGTGTAAATACAGACGTTATTTATTATTGTGACTGAAGTGCAATACTTTATTGATATGTTGTAAATATTTTACAAATTTTACCCATGTCATAGGATTGTTATAAAAGGTAATTTATTGATTAGACTGAGTAAATAAATATACATTTTTGTAATAAAAATGAAATTTCTTGTCAATTTTTGTGTGTTTATTTTATGCTTACCTGTAGCCCGTGTTTAAACAGGACATAAAGCCGACGGCTCAACAAGAGTTCAACAAATACAGATGCAAACCTATTTGCGTTACCTTTTGGACTCAAATGCCTGAGCGGGGAATCGAACCCAAGACCTTTGAAACCAAAAGTTGAAACCAAATGTATCAAAGGTCGAGGTCCTATCGTGGACCCATACTTTTCCTTTTGGCCGTGTCAATATGGCTCAGCGGTACGACCTCGTCCTTTGGTTTCAAAGGTCGTGGGTTCGGTTCCCCACACAGGCAGTCTGACATTTAAGTCCAGAAGGCAACGTAAATAGATTTGCATATGTATTTATGTAGCCCGTGTTGTCAAATGTATGTCCGTTTTCCGAATGCATGCTTAAAGGCGGGTTCCCACCAAACGAACGTAAACCATGCGCAATGACTGTTTGCCGTGACGTCACCATGAGTTAGTCAATGACGAACGAGAACAACGGCTGTTTAGCCGTCTGATTGGACTAGCCCAGTCACGTGATATACACGTCACAGCAAACAGCCATGGCGTGTGGTATAGATCTGTCTGGCAAAGGGATGCACTAAGAAATATCTTTTAACACAATAAACAAGTCACGTGCCTCCTTAATCATTGAGTAAAAATGTGGTATGCAAGTTGTAAACGTTAACGATATTACTGCCACTAGATGGTTCCACGGTAGAACATACACAACCTACCATGGTGCCATCTAGTGGCAGTAATATCGTTAAAATTTACAGCTTGCCTCCAGGTGCACGAGGTTTGTTTATTGTTAGGGATGTGCATAGCACCCCCCCACCCCTGAGGGCAGGGGCAACTTAGTTTTTTCTGGGGACCATTTTTCAGGTGTATTTACCATTTTTTTTGCCGCTCTCTGCACCTCTTTCTTATATTTTACCCATTTCTGCCCTTTTTGCATCACTTTCTTAACCGACTTTGCTCCTCTTTGACTGTTTTTAGCCCTTTTACACCACCACTCAGCAAATATCGACTACTTTTTTTCGAAACGGGCACTTTGCTATGAAGGCAGGGGCTTGCGCCCCTTCTGCTCCCCCCACCCCGTGTGCATGACCCTGTTTATTGTGTTAAATGATATTTCATTGTGCATTCCATTGCTTGATGCGAGCAAGTCCTACACAGAACTCGATAGCGCTAGATCTACAGACTTTCCTTTGGTGACAATCCACCTTTAATCTCCAAATCAGAGGTGAAATGACGTCATAACCACTTTTTAGCGCCATTTCACCAGCCGATTTCTTTCAAACGTACCCGTGGAGGTTCTGACGGTGAAAGTCTCAGGTTTGCAGCTACACTTTTTCCGAACGTTAGTGCCGGCATGTAGGTCCGGCCATGGTTGTATACCCCACCTCGCTAATAATGTTGTAGGTCAGGCCTCATAGTTTAGTGACTATGGTCCAGCTGGAACATATTTCCCTAAACAGCCTCTAGGAATGCAGTTCCCCGAATTTGTAAGGATTCTACATTTTTTCCGGAAACAGTTCCCTGCATGAAACATTTGACAGAACCAGCAGCATATGAATGCGTAGGCATGAGAATGTCTATGCTATGACTTATGACACATATTCCATCTATTGTCACAAGGTCACCTGGAATTTCTCGACTCCAGGCTGGTTAATTCAACATCGCTAGAATCTTAACTTTACCAAAAGCAATGCTGAAAGACATCAACATTCTGGCATGCGCCTTTAACGGCACTGAGCCAAGAGGCAATAACGGGTTTTCTACCCCAGTCGACCTTGGTTTGAAGAATCCATTTCCTTCCTCCCCGCTTCAAGATTTCTCAATGCTGTTTCACGTGGGGTTGCAGGCATGCCTGGATTGATCGAAGCACGAGTGCTGCTTTTCGCGCCTATTTTTTAGGTTAAAACTTTTACAATGTATTTTTAACGTTTAATACCCCGGAAAATAGTTACGGCGAGTCGGTCCACATTTGACCAGAGGAACGCATCGGGGTGGGGGGGGGAGGGGGACCCAAAGCGCCTTCAAGTCACAAATCTAACTTCTTTATAGTGATTTTTGAGTAAAAATAAGTGTCATTAGTAATTCAAATTGCCATGTAAGCCTAAAATTTACCAGCTTAAAATTCGAAAAAAAATTCAACTGATGAAGTTTTACCATTGCACCACCTCCCCCCCCCCCGAAAAAAAAAAAAGGTTGCTGAGAAAGGTCTGCGGGCCCAAAACATGCTCTAAAATGTGTTGCATTTCAGAGCTCCCAGACCCCCTAGCTTTTATTCAATTTTGTTTAGTAGCACAGGGCGCCCCTTCACGCATTCTGCCCCCCTCCAACAAAAAAATCCTGCGTACGCCATTGCATTTGATCGCGTATGGAACATGCGGTAATATTCTCATGGACAGTCCGTCACAACTTTTAGTGCCCTCAAAACGTCAAAGTGTATGAACGCAAGAAATGAGACACGAAACCATTAACAGACTCGCAAAAGAAAATATGTTTATCAGTGGACACTAAGCCTAATCACCTGAAGAAGTTGAAATTGCAAAGGGGACCCTGGCAAAGCCTCTGTCATTCAGTACTGGCATGGTAGTGTTACTTATCAGCCTCCCTCAGAGGCTTTGGGATCTATTCTGGGCATTATCTCGGCAATTTGCGATTATCGGAGGTTTCCCGGTTCAAACCCATGGTTTTTTCCCTTTCTACACTTCTCGTACTAAAACGTTAAGCAATGTTCACAATTGCGCGGTTTCAGCATACGAGTACGAATTTGTGTTCGATGATGTAAGGTTCTAATAAAACCAATTATGAGTTAATGAAAAGTGTTTTATTTTCAGCTTTCAAGTGAAAAATGTACACAATACGAAGACATGACGTCTTTTGAGCTCGAGAAAAAGTAAGAAACACCCAAAACAAAAATATAAATGTAAAATAAGATAATGAAAACTGTATGGAACTACAAAAAAAAAAAAAAAAAAAAAATCGTACAGTAAAATAAATTAATAAGATAAATTCAAAACAGTAAAATAAAATAAAAACACAGGAAATCCTAAAAATAAACCAAGAAATTAAATAAATACAAAAAAAGCAAGAAAGAAAGATTTTGTTAGTACAAAAGGGCAGACTTATTAAAATTATTTATTAAAATTTAAAGTTCTTACGAAAGAAAAACACTAGTAACAGTTTTACATTTTTGGGGGACTGAATTCCAAATCCGTGATGTTTGATCTGCTAACGACAAATTAATAATTTTAGCCCGGTTAAAACGTACGGGATAGTTTAAAATATTACGAGTGTTATGACCATGGACGGCAAAAATGTATTTGGAAAACTTATTTGACGATATGTTTTTTAAAAATGTGAATACCACAGTCTGTAATGAATAACCTCATTAACAGAGAGAATTTTTTTCATCTTGAACGAAGGTAAGTTGTGTTTCTTAAAAGGTCTGCTTATTAATAATCTTACAGCTTTCCTATAGTATTGATTTTTCAACTACAGTACAGTAGATGTAGTACGTACGAGTAACCGTACGTTTATGAATGCCGCTAAGCCGATCAGTAACGTAAAGTACACGGTTCAAATTAATCAGGGTTTCAGTTAAATTTTAAAACGATTAATTACAAACGTTTCGTTCGGGGATACGGGCAAAAGTTTAAACTATTAAAAACAATATTAAAAAAATAAATTAAGATTAAAAATAAAAAAAATAAAATCAAACACAAAGACATTTCAAATTACAAATTTAGAACTTTTAAATTTTAAGTGTAAAAAAAAATTGAAAGTAAAAAAAAATTAAAATTAAAAATTCGAAGATTTAAAACCGTAAAATTTAAGGTTTTAAATTCAACCATAAAAAAATGAAAAATTAAAATAAAAAATTAATATTTAAAAATTTCAAAATTCAACATTTTTAATTTTAAACAATTAAAAAATTGGAACTTAAAAAATGAAAAAACTTAAAAAATTCAAAATAAAAAATTTACGAATCAATACATAACATTCAAAAATTAACGTAAGTTAACATATATAATATTTACAAATGAAAAATGGAACGATTTTAAATTTGAAATTGAAAAAGTTCAAATTTTAGCGCACATCAGGTGCATCTTATAAACCCCGTCATTTTTTAAAGGTTTAACAACTAATTTCTCATTACAAAAAATCTAAAATAAAAATTAATAAAAACTCTTTAAATTCAATCATAACTCGTCAGAATTTTTTTTCGAAAACCAGGACGGCCACCACAAAACATTGCTACTGATTCCTTAAAAATCTTTTCAAAAAATTAAACAACATATAGCCTACGTCATACCAGCCAATGACGTAAATCGTATTACCTTAATTTAAATTTGTGCTTACCTACGTAGACTTAAACTAGAAGAAAATATCCGTTAGGGTCGAAGAACGTAAACAAAATGAAGTCTATTGGTCAAGTTGGCTTTTTTACTTTCACCTTAAGTATTATTAACGGTAGCTAATAGGAAAACAGCTAGCTCTTTTTACCTGTTTCCCCGTCGTGACCTAGTGAGAACTAGCTCTAAAAATAAGTTCATGGCTAGCAGTCGTTCTTGGAGGAGAAACATTACAGTGAAAAAAAATAAAATTCTCCGCTCCGCAACTAATGATCCCAAAGTGTCCGCGGCCTATCTTGAGTTCTCCGCAGAACGAACACAGATGATCGATTGTACGTTTTCAGTAGCAGAGTGCCTTGTTGATATGCAAGATGGTTACAAAAACAATGGCGGCCATCGATTAAAGCCACCCCCTCCAGGAAGACGTAGCCGCTCACAAAATACTTGCAGGACTCAAGATACACCGCGCACAGCACACAATAATGGGTTTCGCCAGGAGTGTAATAAACCCATGGATGTGGTATATGTAATTCGCTCCTGGTTTCGCCGAATCCCGTTTCGCCGAAAATTAAGCCCTGTTTAAAATTCGGCAAACGTGGAATTTCCGCTTCGCCGAATCAAAATATTCTAAAAATAATTTACCATTACAGAGGTTAAAGAAGCATTCCTTTTAATTGGAGAATGGTTTTCTGGAAAATTATTAACCGTAAACGTTGCCAAAAGTAATTTTGTACATTTCTCTCTCAAACGGAGTGTGCTGCCAGTGGTTCGCAAATTAACCCTTCCAGATGCTCCCATTGCGACAAGAGGGTAATTGCGTAATAATGAATTACCCATTGTGTAATTAATGGGGTCAAATACCTAGGAGTTTTTCCGGATAGTAGGCTTAACTAGAAGTACCAAATTAATTCTGCTACTACCCGGCTCCGGGCTCATCTGTGCAAAATGTATTATATTCGAAAACTTGTTTCACGCAATACGTTAAAAATGGTTTATTTTGCCGTGGCTCAGTCCATTGTGCAGTATTCAGTCTTATTCTGGGGTAGCCCCTACATGAATATCACTGATCCTGTTATTAAGCTTCAAAACCGAATTGTCAGCACGATTATGTTCAAAAAGCAACGTGACCACTGTTTACCATTTTATCAACAACTAGGTATTCCGGCCATCTGTACGTCTATAGGGCCCTTATTCATTTTGTAAAAACGGTGTTTATTTTTCTACTCGTCTTGTGACGGATTACCATATTAGGAATGTATCCTATTTTTATGTCGTCCAACCAAAACTTTCGGAAGTGGCCCACAAGCGGCTGCCAAGTAAGCCCGTCGTCTAGGGAACGGTAGCAGAAAGAGACAAACGGTTTTCACTATTAGATTCAGCGTCCAAAAATTAGTTAAAATGATAAAACAAAACGGGAAGTATGAAGCGGAAGTGGCCCGAAATTGGCTGAAGTGACAGAAGACTGCTTGCGACTAGGTAGTCGCTGCCCTTGCTTGTTTGTTTTCTAATTGAAACTAAGGGCGCATACGCAAAAGAGTTACAACACACAGTTTACGCCTTGGGGCTTACGTATTTGAATTTCTGCTTGGTGGTATGCTGTAGGTGAAGTTGCCTGTTGAAGCGAAACGGTCGCTTTTCGCTCTGTTGGATGTCCCTATTGTGTATAATTACTGTGATGGTGAAACTGTCAGTAGTCACAAATACCACTAAGTGCTTACCTGCAGACATTTTCTTGTGAAATAAAATCCAAACAAAAAAAAGCACTGTAGACTCATAAATAAGGTAGGCGTATTGTTGTTCATCAATGTCTTCAAATTAAATTTAAATTAAAGTAATGCCGGATGAAAGCAAGCTTATGTAATCGGTTCACAATAAAAACACGCAACAAAAACACTCTAACAACACTGAGTCAGATGGTATTGTCTCTTCCAACTGCTGGTTGAAGGCGCTGTCACAACACTTTCTGGGGGCGCATTCCAAGAACTTACGGCTCTCTCGGTGAAGCAAGGCGGTCCAACAATGGTGCGGATTCCTGGTCTTGTCACCTTCTTGCTGTGTCCTCTAATTTGTATGATAGTCGACCGTCGAAAAAACTGGTCGACAGACAAAATCACTTCGCCAGACAGGACTTGACGAGCCTTGATAAGTCACCTGTAAAATCAACAAGGGTGCCAGGTCAAGCCTTTTCAAACGTTCTTCGTAAGGCAAACCCGTCAGTAAAGACCAATGACTGGTGATGGCTGTCTGAACTTGTTCCAACCTGTAAATATCACCATTGTAATGGGGTGACCAGGCCTGTACGCAGTGTTCAAAACTTACACGGTAAGTTTGTGGGATCAAGGATAAACACTACGAGGCTGTTCCTGGAGACTGTAATCACCCACAAGGTCGTAGGAATGCACTGAATTTAATTTTCGAAAGAACTGAGTCTGTCTTGGTCACAAAACAGAGAATAAAAAAATCATAAAAGTGATGCATTTTTCAACAAATAACCCAAGTTTAAAATGCGATGAGTGGGTTTTAACCAACAGGTAGATGCAAAAAAAAAATACTACACTTGGAACGATTGGTTCAGGCACGAGTCACCTCCACGTGCAACAGGGTTTCACGAGGGTGAAGTGGTGAAGCTGATGGCTTCTTCAGGCTAAGGCCGACCTGGGAAGAAATTGCGTGTTTCGCCTCCGGACTCAAGGCCAGTTCACGCGTGTGCCGGAAAGTTGATGCCTTTTAACGTGGCTTTGGTAGAATAAATTTCTGGCGATGTCGAATCAACTGACTTGGAACCGAGAAACAAAACCCACACTTCCTCACTCAGACGACCTTGTGACAAGGATAGAATATGAACCGAGATATGAACATGGACATTCTCAGGACGAGTATCCTGATTATGATATTTGAAATTCAAAACCCCTTGACAAATTTAATTGATTTACGAATTTAAAGCCGTAAATAGAGCATAGAATGCGGAAAATTTGAACTCCATAGAACAACGGCTTTGCAAAAACGTCATTTAAAGCACATTCCGGATGCAGGGCCATATTTTAGGATCGCCCCTAGATTAAGTAATAGCTAAATGACGTGAGTCCTTTAGTGGAGTATGCCAGCCTTGTTTGGTCGCCATATGTTGTGAAAGATATCAAGATAATGGAATCCGTTCAGCACAGTTTTACTAGGTCACTGCACGGTGTACGAAGTCTTTCCTATCGTGAGAGACTTAACCTGCTCGACCTGGCTTCCCTTGAATTATGCAGGCTGAGGACTGATCTAAATTTTACTTTCGTCCTGTTACAGGACGACCTGCGTCGGTATGGGGACCGTTACTTTGAGCTCAGATCGTCTGATCGCCTCGTGGGCCACCCACTATAGTGTCCGCGGCCTATCTTGAGTTCGCCCCAGAACGACACAGATAATCAATTGTATGTCTTCGGCAGCAGAGTTGGTATCCAAGATGGTTACAAAAACAATGGTGGCCGTCGATTAATGCAGCCCCTTCCAGGAAAACGTAGCCGCTCATAAAATATCTGCAGGACTCAAGATAAACCGCGCACACAATCAAGTTGGTTGTGGAGCCAGGGACGTACCTTTACGTCCCTTGTGGAGCACTTTAATTTGAACTAACTAGTAAGTTCTTCTCTTCAAACCGGGTAGTTCACCCATGGAAAGCATTGCCTCGGGATGTTGTCCTTGCCCAGTTTCTTTTGGTCTTCAAGCGTAGGTTGAAGGATCTTAATCTTGGGGAGTTCTTGCGGTGATTTAAAAAAAAACCCAATTATTCAGGTCATGTGTGCCTTTGTTGGCTTGTTTGGGCAGCCATTGTCTTGGTTGTATTTAGAAAAAGAGAAAGGAAAGAAAAAAATGTTTGTTCTTTTTTCTTTCTCTTTCTGCGATTGAAATGTTTTAATCTCGTTTGTAGTTGCTTTTAGTGTTACTTTTATGTATATCTTCTTACCCTTAGTTTTATTTTTGGGCCATTGTTAGTGGCATCTGGGTTTGGGCATCTGACCCATCCTTTATGGCCCATCCTTGTGGCCCATCCTTTATCCCATCCTTTAT
>JAHWFP010008310.1:167598-180647 GCA_023313725.1 Lithobius niger | reverse complement strand
CATTTTGAGCTGTACAAATTGAAAATTGGTTCATTGGTTCGATCTCTAGGTGAGAGCAAAAGTTCTAACCCATTTGGCTTTTCGTGTCAAGAATAATGTAGTTACATTAAAATAGCATGCGAAAGGCCCTAGGCCTTGTCCATACCTACATTTTAAGCTATAGAACTTGAAAATCGGTTCTGTGGTTCGATCTCCAGGCGAGGACAAAGAGTCCCAACAGCAACATTAATGATTTCTGCCCAGTGCTCTGCAATAATAATTGCTCTGCCGACGATAATACTGCAGTCACATCAAAATCGGGTTCAAAAGGCCCTGGTCGGTGTTAATACCTACACTTTAAGCTACACAAATTGAAAATTGGTTCATTGGTTCGATGTCTAGGTGGGAGCAAAAGTTTTAGCCCATTCTTTCCGTGTCAAGAATATTGTAGTTACGTTAAAATAGCCTGCGAAAGGCCCTAGGCCTTGTCCAGACCTACGTTTTAAGCTATAGAACTTGAAAATCGGTTCAGTGGTTCGGTGGTTTCTACCAACAACAACAAGAACAACAAGCAACACTATCTGCTCACATAGATGATGTGCAACGTTGGGCAACCAAATGGCAACTTCCATTATCCCTACCAAAGTGCTGTAGTTTCCGCATTGGAAACCCTGAAGGTATTAAACCTTAGTCAATTGAGGGTGTCAGTCTTCCGTTGGTTGGAGTGATTAAGGATCTGGGGATTTGGCTAACATCAGATCTGAAATCTACGCTACATTGCAAAAATATTTCCTCTCTTGCTTCCCGTCGCCTAGCAATAGTAAGGAGGTGTTTTTGCCAGGCAAATGTATGTACGCAAATTAGGGCGTTTAAAATTTTTTGTGCGTCCATTATTGGAGTACGGGAGCCCTGTCTGGTCTCCCCATCTATTGGGGGATATTGATCAGGTGGAGTCCGTTCAGTGCTGTTTTACGCATGGACTACCGGGTTATCGTAATCTGACACAGGGTGAGAGACTCAGAAAGGCTGGACTGGACTCGCTGGAGCTGCGTAGGATACGGGCCGACTTAGTTCTTACTTTCAAGATTCTACACGAGCTTCTATCGGTTGACTTGCCTTTATTTGATCAACACCCACTTACTGCTACGCGTGGCCATTCAATGAAATTACGTATGCAGTCTTATAAACTGGACTGCCGTAAACACTTTTTTGCTTGTCAGGTGGTGCCAGTGTGGAACTCCCTTCCTGAGGGGATTGTTTCAGCCTGTTCAGTTGCTATCTTCAAAAAGCAACTCTACAATCAACCGTTACAAAATTTTCTAAAGCGCCAATTATCCTAATATCCTAGTTTTAACATGGGACCAATGTTAGTGGCAAAATATTGCCTTTCTGTGCTCCCAACCTCTCTTTTCTGTGGTTTAACATCCATATTATATTATTATTATAACAACAACAACAAGAAATGGCCATGCTGTGGACGCCGAACGGTTTGATTGTTGTCATTAAAATTTGTAATGTGGTGAAATAGTTACGACACGACCCCAAATACCGAATTTCGTTGGTCTATGTCAATTCTGGGCGAGACTATAGGAGTTCAAAGTTTGATGTTTAACATGGAAGTTCATGCTGAGGCTTGCATAAGGACCGCGGTCCTTGATGTAAGTACTTGTGAGGATGTGAGAATTGGTTTGAGGCTTTGAGAGATCACAATGATTCTGTTCCGGTATGCAAATCATATTTGATCTAAACCATGAGCAACGGCTGTTTGCCGTGACGTCATCATGAATTAGCCAATGGCGAACGAGAACAGCGGCTGTTTGGCCGTCTGATTGGACTAGCACAGTCACGTGATATGCACGTCACAGCAAACAGCCATGGCGTGTGGTATAGAAGGGCTGTATATACTTCTTTATATTTGATACAAAATAAATTAGGGTTATTTCAGCACTATCTAGAGGGAGATTATTGCGGACAAAGCATAAGTACTAAATAAACCCAATTACAATTTACATCAGTTACAGGAAATACCATGACTGAATTCAGGTACAGTCATGAACGAATTAACGCAACGAGCGAAAATTGTAAAATAACTAGGTAGCAATGGCACGGCCATACTGTAACACTGGTGTAACAATGCTTTTTGGATTATCGAAGGAAATGCCAACACAGCAAGGCTTCGGCGGGAAAACTCCACGGGCCGTTTCCTTCGCTTTCGCCAAGAATCTTCTTCTTTCTTTCTGTGTGTATCCGAACACACCGTTCAAATGCTGAGATACACAGCACTGAGCAATTGTTGCATCAGTACAAGAACAGTGTGCGATATCCTACTTATCCTCCGGTTCCCATATCACACCCCATCGCTCATTGTTTAGAACGTGTTTCCGTCGCATCATGCGTTTGATGCTTGTTTGTTGCGTAGATAAAAGAACATTAGGCCATATATGAAGAATTACTCTTTAGCATAAGAAATTATATCATCAAAGTGCAGCACAGAGAACATCTCAGCTTTCAGAACGGGTGCTGTGATATCTCAACACTCGAAATAGCACTAACTTCAGAGCGCACCAATAACCGCTGTTGCCAATGACTTGTTATCATTATTGCAAGAGGACTGTTGAGAGATAAGAATAATACTGGCTTTTCGAACATATGGCACTGTGTGGTGTGCATGTTGAGTTTTTTATATGTGCAGCTATGGAAAATTGAAAATTCAGTCCATTGTATAGAAGTCTGGGTTATCAAAATTGACCCACGATGATGTATTTGGGTTGTGATATTAAGCGTGTAACGGCCTCAGTTAAATAGCACCTTCCAAAACCTTAAATCTAAACTCGAAACTGTTAGGTACAGGTTAGGTCGTAATGCAGTAGTTAAAGTTTAGCCACAACGTCAGCCCTGTGTTGCATAGAGGTCCACAGCAAAGTTCATGGCTGAATACCTCATGTACGCTCAATAAATCGAACACCTCTACTGGCTATAGAGTTGGACGATTCCACAGCTCCACCAGTTGTGTCGAAAGGTAATGTCACTCCGCTCAAAAGAAACTTTTGGAACGCTGTGTCGAGTTTGCTCACAGTTCGCTGTGTCTGGAGGTACCATATTGTTTCCAGCAGTCACGAGTTTGGGTTGGTGATTTCGGAAGGTTCTGTAGTATGGAGATGTGTTAGCATGACGTCATCTTAGTGCATTAAACATCAGTATCTTACGTCATCTTACCTTCAGTGGTTAGCTCACACACGTCTCTCTTTTCGTTCAGCTTGTAATCCTTCGTGCAAGTACATTCATAATCCTCCCCTGTCGTTATGTAGCACTTGTTTCCAGTGGCTTTTCCATTCCGCTTTGTAACGCAGTTTTCCAAGTGTTCGGTCTTGGTGCATGCTAAAAATATGAAAAACGTAAGTTGTAAAATTTGGATAAATATTAGGTGGAAACCACGAAAAATTCGTTTTATATTCAGGCTTTATAAATTGGAAATCATAAATGGCAAATAAACCGTTCGGCAAAAATTGTGCTCCATAAATAATGTAGTATACACCAAACATGTTTCATTCAAGCTGTACCTGTGTAAGGACACTGGAGGACTGGATCAATACTTTAAACAGATCCCCCCCCCCCCCCCAACAAAATATTTCAGCGGGAAAAAATGTACATAGTCTCGTTCCTGATGCCTCCCCCAAGGCTTTACACATTTTCATTGCTGACGCCAATCCTACTCAGTAAATCACCCAGCAAAGCGGGCTCGTTCTTACGATTCCTCCACCCCTCCAACACATCTCGGCAAAATTTGTCCCCTTTTCTCCGTTTAAAATAGGCTCCCCTGAACAGTGAAATTTTACCTTAAGAAATTAGTAAATTTTGAAAAACTTCCAGCTTGTTCACCCATATTGCAGTTAGCCATATTATTGAATAAAACTAAAAAAAAATTACATTTTTCAATGAGGAAACTCGATAAGCAAGCTTAAAATGTAAATATATATTTAACACACGTTTTAAAATTTTCGGCTCCACGTATTTTGGTTGTGAATGTGGTGGAGTGGAACACAAGGAAGTGTAAAAAAAACTAGACCAGACAATGATATTCAGGAAAATAGCTATTAAAATACCAAATTTCGCAATTTTTTCCCCTTTTCCCTATCATTCAGTTTTCTTCCCATTGAAGAGAATTTCTTTTTCTAAATAGGAAAAAATTCTCTTTGCAACGATAAAATTGTTGTTGCAAGTAATTACAACAGAGGTATCAATTCGCTCGCGCATGCCATGATTGTTGCTGCCTACTTTGAATCAATTCAGTTCATCTCCGAAAGCCCACATCTATGAATTAAATACGCCTTTCTACCATTTCTGGCAGCCAATTTCGAGCCCGGCTTCGAAATTAACAACTTACCCCATTTTGGTCTAAAACTATATGCGTTTAGCTGAAACAGGGATTCTCCCTACCCATCAACAATCAACAATTCTGACGAAAATTTGATTTGCCAGGCACTGCAGCAAACACATAGATCAAGAATGACGAAAACGTTCATGTAATTGTTTAAAGGGGGATTTCCACCAAATAACAGGCTGCAGCATCTGTAGCCATTTATCGCTACCTAGTTCTGTCTAGCCCTAACTTTCAACAAGCAAAGGAATCCACAAGTAAATTTCTTTTTATGAAACAAACAATTCCCGTGCCTCCTTAATTAGTGAGCGTGAAGTTGGTGCATCCACGTGCACCAGAGAGCAAGCGTTAAAAGTTAAGCCTAACGACATCACGGGCGCTTTTTCCCAGCTATCGGCTGTTTTGAAACGCAGACTTTGAACCGCGAGAAGGGCACCATCAAAGGGACACTGATATCAATAGCCTTGACCACTGGCTCCCTGATGCACGTGGACGCACCAACTTTATACTCAATAATTAAGAAGGTACGTGGCATGTTTGTTGTGTAAAAAGACATTTCTTTGCGCATTCGTGCGCTTGTTTAAAATCAAGAACTGCACAGAACTAAATAATTGTAGACCATGCTAGAAGCTGCATCCTGTCATCTTAGAGCAATATATTCACTTCGTTACGGGAGGAGCCTACTCCTACGGACAGCAACAATCAGTTACGTTATTTAGTGACGTCATCATCATTCATTCCCTTGTTTAAAATCAAGTGCTGCACAGAACTAAATAATTGTAGACCGTGCTAGATGCTGCATCCTGTCATCTTAGAGCAATATATTCACTTCGTTACGGGAGGAGCCTACTCCTACGGATGGCAACAATCAGTTGCGTTATTTAGTGACGTCATCATCAACTCGGGGGACAAGCGGGATGCAGGGACAAACAGCGGCTTGACAGCGGGGAGGGGGAAACAGGTGGAAACACGGGTTGTTACTACGGTGGACTGTTGGGACAAACACCCATTTGTTTTCTACACACGCACAATACTTTCATGAAACCGGAGCTTCGACTTTCCAACAACAGATAAGACACCAAGGACGATATATGGTAAACTGTGCCCACGCCCGTCATCTTGTTCCGGTTTCATAAAGTTCTGTGTGTGTAGAAAAAAATGTGTGCGTGTCCTAATAAACCACCGTACGTTGCAATCACGCAGCTTAAAAATGGCCGGCAAACAACAATAAAGACAGCAGCCCCGTCTCATCCCAGCCGTATGCATAAACGCGCATCATTGGCTGGCCGACAATGACGTAGGTGGACTGCCAGCTGATCGCACAACATGGCCGCCAAACTAGTGTCGCATGCTTATCGGCGTATCGTATGCTGAATGGTTCGCCGTCGTCTAACAATTCAGCGAAATAACGGCATTTATGGAACTATTCAATGATGACTACGACACGTCTGACAACATAAATGTGTTGACAATACTGTTCGTGGAAAGAAACGGTGCATAGCTTGTAAAATATGTGCGATGTTCTGCAAAAAGGACCGCTTTGCCAGCCAGCTCCGACGGACGCATCGACATTACCGCGCCCAAACAACGAGATCGCAATGGATTACAGCAGCGCGAGAAGAGCGTGTTTAAACCGTAGAATAATGTGAATTTCTAAAGGATTGTAAATAAAGTATTTGTATGATAATATTCTGGACGTTTTCCACTGAGAAGTAACACGATCGTGATATGAGAACTAGGTTTGACATGGGAAATCGTCATATCACTACGTCCCGTTGATTTTTTTTTTATCGTAGGCCTGCAACGTAATTAATTCCCGTGGATGATCCCTCTACGCACGAGTAGTTTTTATCCCCACCACCCAAATGAGGGATGAATTTATTCTGGACTCGTTACTATAGTACTCGTTACTAAAATTTGTTTTTAAAATGGATTATGCTGACTATGTCAAATATTTATTTTATTATTTTTTTAATATATCAAAAATATTTAAAATATTCGCTTTCCGCAGCAAATAAAGGGCAGATAAAGAAGTGTTTGGTTTAATTTCTTTTGTCAATAGACCTAACACAATATGAATGGCTGAAGGCCTGTAAATGGCATGTTATCTGCCTGGAATGTAATTTTTGGCTAAATTGTACCCCAAAAAACCTAATAAAAGAAAGCCACCCCAACCCCAGTTTAATTTATTTTCATTTTCTATAATTGTAATTATTGTAAAGTATTTATGCCTTATTTTGTCCATCTCTTTCTCCTTGCCCCTTGGTTTTTTTGAAACGTTATTGTCCAGTTTTCAACAACCGTTGTTTAATTATCGCATGTTAAAAAAAAATGCAAGAAAAAACTCCTGAAGATTATTATTGCTAGAAAAGTGGCAAGTTAGCAACTAAATCTTCCACAAGAACATACGGATGGTAACTAGGTATTATTTTTTTTTATCAAAATCTAAGGAAACACATTTCAGAAATACATACATTCGCTATATTTTTTGTTAATGCTTAACTCTTGCAAATCAAGTTTCCTTTGTTTCATAAAGCTGGCTCATCTGCAGTTAAAACGGTACAGAACCGCAGTGGTGTATTCAGGAATTTAAAATTAAAATGTTTGGAAGGGGCAAAAAAAAAATTGGTCCGAAAGCTAACGCATTTTTAACAATGGCAGTGGTTTTTCATGCTTTTCAGAAGCTTAATTAACAAAATTTTCCTAATGGCAACAAATTTTGTAGTTCTTAGTTTAGCTTCAATACAAATAATTTTTCCCATTTTGGGAGTTTAGGGGTAGGTGGGGGGGGGGGGGGGGGAGAGAGGAAACACTGGCTCGGAGAACGAATTTGGGTTGATGAGACCATTGTAACAAACCCGCGTTATTCTCCTGACGCGAAAAAGAGGGACCTTCTGATGTCAGTAGAAAAAAAAATCGAAGTGCTCATAATTTTTCAGTTTCACTGTTAATCTCGGGTCGGGGGGGGGGGGGGGCCAAGTGCCCCATTTTCTCTCCCCCCCCTCTCCGTGCGCCATTGGTAAACAAAGAGGTAAATGGCAATAACATTAAAAAAATCCATCAGACAACGGAAAAAACAAACAAAACAAAAAATCAAAATGAAGACTATATCCGAAGGAAAATAAAATCCAAAGAAAAGAAAATTTTTCTTCCTTCGATTTTTTTGTTTGGTCTTGCCGGTTTTCTTTCTTTCTTTGAAGATTTGACGTACTGGTAACCTATAACGGGAGGAAATCAATATAGCATACGGAGTACTACGTATGCGTTATTTCCTCCTGCCTATAATAACAAATAAAATTCAAATTTAGATATGCAAACGAAAAAAATCAGATGAATTCAGAACAAAAGTGCAAACCGAACCTAACCTACAACACGTACCACACAACAAAATGTTAATATCACATCTCGATCCCAGATTGAAACTCATTCCCTACCTGGTGAAATTCGAACCACGACAACTGACTCGTCACCGATTATACCAACTCCACCTCAGAACAAGAAAAAAAAAAGGACATCCAGAGAAAATAACTTACGTGTTTTTTTCTTTTTTTTTTCAGTTTTTTTCTGAGCGGGACATGTACAAAATAAGTGAGAAATCAGTTGCATTGTTCGAATTTCACCAGGCAGGAATGAATTTCAATCTGGAATAGAGATTTGATTTTAAATTTGTTGTGTGGTGTTGTTGTTAAAGGTTAGATAAAATTTTATTATGACTTTTATCTGTGTATTGTTTTCTCCCTAATGGCTTTTTTAATTTGAATTATTTTCTGATAATATAGGTTACTGGATACTGGTACGTCAAATATTCATCTCAGTTCATAAACAAAATACTACAAACCTTCAGATTAAAAAAAATTTATATTTCTAGGTAGTGGCGTACCAAGAGGGGGGGGGGGGGTGGTAAAGGGGAGCACTTAACCCTCCCAAGATCCGACATTAATAGTAAGGAATTTACTATTAACTAAGGAATTTCAAGCACCTTCGATTTTTTTTTCTACAGACATTAGAAGGCCCCTTCATTTTCGCCTCAAGCAGGGTAACATTTGTTTACACTACAAGGCTCTCAGAAACACAAATTCGTTCACTGAGCCAAGTGTTCCTCCCCCCCCCCCCAAGCCGCCCAAAAAAAGTGGGACAAATTATTTACATCGAAGCTGAACAAATAAATAAGAAATTTACTACTATTAAGTAAAATTTCTCAAAGTGAGCTTCTTAGATGCCTGAAAAAAATTACTGAAATTAAAAAATGAAAAGTATTAGCTTTCGGACCCTTTTTCAATTTTGTATGCCCCTTCCAAAGAAAATTCCTGGATGCGCCCCTGTTTCTAGGATTTTTCTTGTCATCTTCATTAAAAAAAAAAATGAAAACCTAAATACCAACACGAGCAAACAACAAACACCCCTCATCTGTGTAAATAAGATTAGGTGAGCCTTCTGATTTTAATTTTACCGTGAAGGGAACGTGCTCATTTTTTTCCTTTGCTGCGTTTGTTGGCTAGCGGTGTGCTGCGGTGTATTGCCATAGATTAGAAAGTTAACTAGATATACCGTCTTACTTCTTCCCGTCCTACGCGGAGCTCTGGCGGTACTAATAAATCTGCTAATGCTTTTGCCTTCGAAGCAACAGAAGGCACAGCATTAGCAGAGGTATTAGTAGCCGCAACTACCGCCAGAGCTCTGCGTAGGACGGGAAGTAGTAAGACGGTATATCTAGTTAACTTTCTAATCTATGGTATTGCGCTGTCGAACATTCACGACAATTACTTTTTTTTTTTGGGGGGGGGGGGGGAAGCAGGATCAATCATAATGAATTAAAAATAATGTCCCAGGTAGTAGGGTAATCAGCTAATGCAGTAAGCCGTCCCCTTCCCCAGCAGTCTGCAATTATACACCTATGTTGCATTTTTTTAACTATATGACAATGCCTTAGTTATTCACTAACAGAAATATTTACGGTCGTTGGCAGTTGTTTCGTATACCATACAATTATTATAGCGCTCGTTTTCCGTTTACAGATACCATGATATTATAATAGCCTTGTTCCGTTCCGGAATAATGCACTGACAAATTCATTGACAAATTTTTCCCCGTCATGATTTCACATGCACACACGGCAGACTGAACGAATTTCGGCCGACTACAGTATTTTCAAATAAGTGGAAAACAAGCACACGATCTGCTGCTTTATTGGCACAATTTATTAATTCAAAAGCTCATTTTTTTCCTTTTCACATTCACTGTAATCTATACTATACTCGTAACGTTCAAAAATAATGCTAAGAAAAATTATTTTCTCTCATAAACGTTGTTAGCGAGATACATCGTGCAATGTTTAAGCCTGTCGCCTGTGTTGTTGGCCGTCTCCGCGATCAGCTGGCAGTACAGTGACGTCACGAGCAACGTCATGGTAGGCGGGGCGCGTTATGAGGTCGGGACGGAACAACCTTGTAAAAGAATATATCTATTTAATTAACCTTGAAAGACAGCGTGGGAGAACGAATTTCATGAAGGTGCATTATGTTAGCTAACATTAGCCACATAGTTTTTTGTAAAAATACCACGAATTGTTCAGGCAGTTTGCGACAACGCAATGTTTATTTGCCGGCATCTTTTGAACCCCAATGTGGGCCGGCTTAAGCTACGATTTCCAGCAGCTCCTTGTGGTCTGTGCTTCTGCAGTCCTTGCCTTGTCAAACAGTGCGCTAGTAACCCTTCTGTGAAGTTACGGTGCGCCTGTAGCAGCTGCTAGAGTTTCAACCCCCTGCTGTCATTTGGTGAAAAAGCACCTTTAAGCTTGTACCTCACTCATACGTTAACATTTGCCGGAGCGGTAGTCCTAACCGCTGATCAACGCTGCGGAATAAGAGTTTTATAGATCCTAGTTTTTTGTTTATTATTAAAATTGATGATATTCAGCTTAGATTTCGGTTCTGGTTTCCGGTTTCAGTAATTGTCGGTTTCGGCCGTAAATGAAACACTAGAAGGAGTATGTATATTAGGGATATGGCACGATACAACAATTTTTTATTCCAATAAAATTTTTAAAATTATCGCGATAATCGATAATATCGCGATAAAACAAATTTTGTGGCTGGAATAACCAATTTAATTTTGTTAATTTAAAAATAACCTTGGCTAAAGCCTATGGTGTAACCTTCACGAATGTGAATTGTTTGGCATTCGCCATTTGGTCAGTAGACATGAAAATGCAATTGCCATTGTCCATTACTTACTCACCATACAGAAACAATTTAGTAGTTGGGCTGCTACTTAATGTTTAAAGTTTGTTTACTTTAAACTAACTCTCCAATAAACTAAAGTGACTAGCAACAGTATTTCACACTTGGCTGGAGAGCCCTTGCAATTCCCCACGCAATGCCGCAAACCGCTTGTTTCTAGCTATTACAGTTTCCGAGATATGACAATTTAAGCATCAGGGTTTGCACCATAATTCTAAAATTCAGAAAAAGTGATTACGAATATCGACGACATTTTTGATCGCGATATTACGGAATTATCGATTATCGTGCCACCCTTAATGTATAGCACAATCTAACTTTAACTTACATTTAGCTCGTTCACAGCCAACGGTAATATCGTTGGAATCTTTAACAGGTGTGAAGACTGGTAGCGCACATATACATTGGTAAAGTTCAGGATCACCGCTTTCAGGTACTTCGCACCTATTAGCAGTGTCGTTGGTAGCTAAACAATTGTCAATTTGTTCCTGGGAACATTCTGCAAATAGACGAGGCATTTGTTTGTAATAGTAACATTGGATATATGATTGTAATATAAAACAACTAATAATTTTAAAACAACAATAATTTATTGGGGTTCCGGGATAAACATTGCCTGGAAAAATTATTGCTGAAAGGACAAACACCAGGAAAAATCTCGCCAGGAAAATCAATGCCAAAAAAAAAACCTTGTCAACATTGTAGGAAAAAAAATAAAAAAAAATATAGAAAACTTGGGGAAAAAAAGGCTATACCGCTTCACCAAACAGCTTAGTCAATTGAAGGTTAAAATTACCACCCTTTTATGTCCAACCCCTCCGACCTTACCCAAATAATGGTAGTTCCTAGACAGAGTTATTTGTGTCGCCAGTTTAATCCACAAAAGAATAGCTTACGTTTTATACATTTTTTTACTGACTTTAATTCCACATTCTACATTTCAGTTTTAACAAACTGAAGGACAGAATGAGTTAATTTCATCCTAACCCTCGCAGCAGTCATCCAGCAAAACTTTCCTCTTTTGCAACGACGGTTTCCACAGCTTCCTCCTATAACTTAAGCTAGAGCCTTAGTGGGTCTCTTTACCTTGATTCTATGGCTCCATGTTACGTTTTCCGTATACTTTGTATCATCATTTATGTATTCCAGTGATGCTATGTACTCTGATGTATGGTCCAGTTCCTGGAGATGAGTGGTCAGGGAGGCTATGGCCTTGCCTGCCACTGGTGGGGGGGGGGGGACTACTAGCAAAGATGGGTCATGGGATATCAGAATATACTACAGGAAGTACCTTGCACCACCTGTGGTGGGTACTGGCTGCAGCTCTGGCTATTTAAGGCCCTGGAACCCCTTTCACCCTCACTCTGGGGGCTGGTCCCCTGACCAGTCATAACTCTCCCTGAAGCCTAATCCTAGAACAGCCTTGAACCACTGGAGAGCATCCCTAAGGACGGACCGCGTGGCCCTGGAATAAACCCTGAATTCACCATCCTTTCTGGTGTTCTTCCTTGTACCGGGCATAGTGGGGTTGCACTTTTCAACTACCATTAAAGAGGATTCCTAACATAATTCCTCCAAAAATATTATTTGGATGCAAAAGAACATGCACATGGGGAAGAAACTGAGGGCAGTTTGTAATAACTAATTCACCTTTCACAAACAATCTTTGGAGGGAAGAACACGCAAGTAACGAAGAAATTGGTAATAACTAACCCACCTGCCACAAAGAATATTTAGAGGAAAAAGAACGTGGTTGTGGTGTGAGAAATGTGAAGTAGTTTGAAATAATTAACCTACCTGCTACAGAGATTGTTTGTAGGGAAAATAACATGCAGCTGAGGAAGAAACTGGGAGTTGTTTGAAATAACTAACCTACCTGCCATACAGTGACGGCGTTAGGACTGAATTGTTAGGGGGGGGGGCGACAGGAGGCATATCTGGAAACAGAGTGGGCCAAGAATTTTTTTCAAGGTGATCGAATTAGGCACTTTCATTCCGTTTAATTCAACCTGAACGTAACGTAAGCTTAAATGCAGTACAATTATTTTGTAAAATACTTCCCATAAACACACAAAATAAATTTGGCACAAAATCATATTGCAAAGTTGCTAAAATAAATAAATAAATAAATACAATAAAGTTTTAAAAAAATTATAGCTGTGTTTCTGTTTATTCATTTGATTTCAACTTTAGCCTGCAAGTTTTTTTAAAATTATTTTATTGTCTGTTGGTGACCTGAGTGTAGGGGTTTGGGAGGGGGGCTGGCAAGGAGATGGTGAAATATTTTTTTTTTGGGGGGGGGGGGGTTCATTGCCAACCCCTGGCACCGTCACTGTGGCCATAAAGATTCTTTAGAGGGAAGAACACAGAGGTGATGAATAAAGTGGGAGTCATTTGAATCACTACCGCATCAGCCACAAAGATTCTTTAGAGGGAAGAACACAGAGGTGATG
>JAHWFP010008310.1:137022-160235 GCA_023313725.1 Lithobius niger | reverse complement strand
AACTAAATATTATAATGTTTCAAGTACCTAGACAATTAACCGAGCCTGTAATAGCAACAAGATAACAAACAACACAAGAGAAGTAAAGCCACAATTACGTCACAACTGGCATAGTGTTGGTGAGCTATCAAGTACACCTATTCACCAAGTACACCTATATGGCAGAGAACTGAATTGGGTAGCCGTGCCTCCTGACATATGTAACATGAAAACGCATTAATTCCACATCAATCGATGCGCCAAATTACTTTACCTTTAACCAGATATCCAGTAAACAGGAACAATATTAAAATTAAATTTAGAAACTTAGGATTGAAAAATGGTTTCATTTGGGAAGCTGGAACCTCTACCTTCTCAAACACTTCAAAAATAACAACAACAAAAGACATTAAATCATCAAAACAATCTAAAATCAACAACCTTTCCTTCAAAACGCTAAATTAAGGACTATTCCCGCTCAAATGCATTGTTAGACTTCATTATTCCGTCCAGATGCCACGTAATAATAATTGCCTTACAATGCGAGGCTGTTATACTGAAGATTAACAATTCAGGCCGGTACAGCAGCTGTGGTTTTTATGTATCCTCGCAAGAAACTTAAAACTTCGTCGTAGCTATATGACAGAAGTACTACTTGCCTCCTTAAATACTGTTTCATTTCTTTTACAGTTTCAGCTCTCTTACCAGTGTGGAGGGTCTTGCGGCACTTTTCTTTTAAGAAATACGGATGCAAACCTATTTACGTTGCCTTTTGGACTTATATGTAAGACTGCCTGAGCGGGGAATCGAACCCAGGACCTTTGAAATCAAAGGCCAAGGTCCTACCGCTGAGCCAGACTGACACGGCCCCGCTTCGATTCCCCGTTCGATTCCCCGCTCAGGCAGTCTGACATATAAGTCCAAAAGGCAACGTAAATAGGTTTGCATCCGTATTTCTTAACCAATCTCGAGCCCAATTGGCTTTCCGTCCCGTTTAAACCACTTTTCTTTTCCCTGGTAAACTATCCTGAAGTTGCAAAAAGATGACTGGGTAAGTAAACACCAAGGTGGATTAACCGTAGGGGATTTTCACTTGAAATTCCTGGGCAGTATCGACTAGAAACCCCAGAGGAAACTATTCCACGTACACGGACATACATCATATCCCCAGCAGAAACATAGCCCGCCCTCCCCCCCCCCCCCCCCCCACGAAAGTCCTGGATTAATTTAGGGAGAAGACAGCCACATGTCAATGGGTTAAACCAACAGCGGCGTAATGGAGACTCAGTAGGGCTGGACGGATTGTCCGTGATGAGATTATCGTATGTTCCATTTATTGTTATGTGGGTGGCCACCCCATTTGGCCAATTGTGGAACGACTGGTCAGCACTATTTTATGGGATACAGGACATCAAAAATATGCTGTATAGGTTTCAACCCAATAGATAGGTGCGAAAAAATACCATTCGTGGCAAAATTAGTCCAAGCACACAGATTAAAGAACTCTTCCTCTTAAGACGGAGAGATCTTTAATCCGTGTCCAGGCATGCAGCAACTTCGCGTGAAGCTGCGCTGATCTATCCCAAGGCCGACTGGGGTAAAAATCAAGCGTCTCATCTCGTGGCTGAATGCCCATTCACATGCATGCTGTAAAATTGAGGCTTTTAACAATGTATTGGTAAAATAAGATTCTGGCAATATTGAATCAACTGGCATGGAGCCAGAAAACGAAAGCCACAGCTTCTCTCCCAGAGGAATTCGTGACAAGGGATAGAATATGAAGCGATGGTTATCCCGTGGACACTCCCTCGTCCTACATACGTGTATGCGTTTTATATGCTCCTGGTTAAACTCGAACTAACTAGCTAACTAGCCTACGAGCGGCAATGACGTGTGTCAATACAATCATTCCAGTTGGAGATGCAGGTTAATAGCCAAAGAAATAAACACTCCAACGAAATGATGCAGGATGAATACTAAATACAACGTTAAAGAAACGAAGTTTTAAGCCACCTATAAATAATAGAAATAAATGAAGAAATAAATGAAAAATTAGTAGCAAATGTTCGCTCTCTTGCGTTTCTTCAGTTATTACTAATCACCGTTTCTTAATTTATTACTAATTATTCGAGTAGTGAATAATGAATTTCATACGAGGATGAAAATATTACTAATTCCTTGGCATGTCCATGTCAGTTTTTGATAGAGCATGATGTAGTGAGTTTGTGCCAACCCGCCCCCCCCTACACCCCCCAAAAAAAAAACTGAAAAGAACTGATGCTGCAAAATTATTGTATTCCTTTCATAGCCACAACTGCTGCTAGGGTTAACAAAAAATCCTGGCGATGGCTCTGATTCCCTGGGAATATGACGAGGTATGAATTAGGTGGATTGACCCAGGAGTAAATAAATATTCTTTAATGGGGGAGATGTACGATCACATGTGTGATCACACAACACGTGCCGGCTACTTCGAGAACAATACAACTAATATTACTTTTTCATATTTTAAGTTCTGCATCCTGGGTTTTCCGGTTGAATTTTTCCAGCTAACTTGTTCCTCTTATCGTCGTGGGGGAATTAACCATTTTTAGGTTCGGGTTCCATAAAAGAGAAAAACACACAAACAAACACGAAAAGTTTCCTTGTGATCCAGTGGTAAAGTTGTTCATATTTGCCTTACATTATTTACCTGGAGATGTTCTATTTATTCTTTGCAGCGCGCGTTTGTGTTCCTTTGAAATCATTGGTGTGGTGTTTTGCGTGAAAACGTCACATTTATTTGTGGTTATTATGTAGTTTAACCGAATCACGCCAAATCACTCAATTTTGATCTTACCTATGCTGATGTTCATCCTCTTCTCATTTCACGTTAAAAAATCGGAGGGAAATGTTTTTTTTTAGTTCTCCAAACACTTTTTTATTTCTCCATTCACGTTTTGAAACCACGTAAAGCGGTAGGCCCGGCCGTGTTAAAGCGGCGGCCATTTTTCTGGGATACACAGTAGCAGGAAAAGGTGACTTCAAGAAAACGGAAACTAATGTTCCGAACGATGCTGCCTTAGCGCTTCTTCAGTTTAGGTGGACAAGTCTTTGGTAGCGCGAGCAAGACACGTATTTTGGAAAGACATGAGGAAGAAAAATAATTTCCGTTTCCTTTCATTGCAATGCAAATCAGGTTTTCCTGCTACTGTCGTTTTACGTGTTTTCAATATTTTTTTCATAATTTGAATTGGGAAAGGATGAAGATCTGCGTCGGATAGTAAAAAAATTTGGAGTGGTTCGGTTAACCTGTATAATTTACCTTATTTGTTATACGTCTTGCTTGATGCACTATTTCGCTGATGTTTACCTTTACATTTGGTTGGGTTGGTAACGTAAAGCTCAGCGCCGAAGTGTCGCTATAGGGCTGCGTCAAGTGACGTCATATTGCCTAGAAGTTCGCATCTGGAGGGCATAACTACAAGGGGCACCTGATTAAAATGTAAGGGAAAACAACGGCATTACTAGTCAAGACAGTGCTTTGAGAGCGGCGTTCTTAGGCTTAAAAAAACGGCAATTTCTCCAACAACAAAAATCGCGCATTATAGGCTTAAGAAATCCAGTCTAATAGCACTGGCTTCAGTAAGACGCCCTTCTTTTTCCCCTCCAGTGTCCCTTGCAGTTAACCCGGTTACCGGCTCCACCATAGAGTTATATACAATAATACCACGTTTCGTCACTGCCGTATAGGTTTGTGTTTACATGTGTACTCGTGAGCGTTTTAAAAGTATTTATTGCTTTTATGAGCGAAGCGAGGCCGAAGGACGAGAGCTCCGTTTATGGATCCACTCCAATGCAACCATTGTATCCGCATCACGAAATAACCATTGCATCAATTAAAACCAGATTTTGTACAGTGACAGCATTGTACCCAGAGGAGATTTAAAAAAAAAAAAGGAAATTTAAAAATCGGACATGTCGTTGAGGATTAATCGAGGTGACAAAATGCACAGGTGGTGTGAGCTCCTCACCTGTTTGCTCACCAGTAGTCTCCGAAGCATGAAAATCTGTCGGATTGTTTAGTTAGGCAATATCAAGATAGATGGATGTAATGCGCGCTCAAATTTCTGCCTGCATTAATTCTAAACTGGATTTCAAATTGCTATTCTTTCCATCAAAATTCTTCAAGTTCGCGGGTGCTTTTCTGCTGAAAAACCACCCGCTTGCTCTCTGGTGCACGTGGACGCACCAACTGTACACTCAATAGTTAGAGAGGCGCGTGACTTGTTTGTTGTGTAAAATGAAATTTCTTTGTGCATTCCTTTGCTAGTTGTAATCAAGTGCTACATAGAATTAAATAATGGTAGACGGCTCTAGATGCTGCAGCCTGTCAAGCCGTGAGTAGGCGCCTTTAAGGCACCAACGCCCTTTGCAGTTTTTAGTTGTCTATCTCGAATGACAGCGACTCTCCACCATTTTTTTTGAAATTCTTCTAGGCCAATGACAATGCAAAACGACTGATTTTGATGCCGTGCAATCAAAATTCACGACCTCTGGTATACTGCCACTAATGGGAAACGAGTGTTAACGATCAACGTTGAGAAAGTATTTGAAAATCTAAAGTCGAAATAGCGTCGTACCAGAACAACGTGGCCTTAAAGCGAGTCTCTCAAATTTACGTTGATTTAATTTTTTAGAACAATTTTCTTTTAATTATTCTATTAATCTTGGGACATCAAGTCAACCCATAAATTCTTACACTATAATTCATACATTAACTAACTTTACTCCGGTAATATAAAATTGGTTACAAATATAGCATGAAAATGAAGTAAAATTTGGTGTAATTTTGATTATGGTTGCTTTTTTGTTAATTAATTTATTTTGAGCCTTTAGCCAACCGAGGCAATGAAACCTCCGATCATCGTAGAGCCGAAAGATTGTCTAGAATTGGCCAGAACAAGTTCATTCCGAACGATGCCTTGTGGAAAATGCGTTAAAGGGCAATTACATCCATTTTGACATGCATGTTTGACTTTTGGATCACTTACAAAATAACTAAACACAAGAATTGCGGTAAGAATACGTTACGTACGTCCGATATAACAATTTAATTACTGCATCACCAAAACACGACACGGAGGTCGCCATTGTTTTGCTGGAACGCGTAGAAATTAATGCCGACAGACGGATCTCTTCGATTTCGACTCGCAACCAATTGAGATAGCTGTATTGACTGTGAGTAGCTCAAGCGTCTGACGGCCTTAGCTGGCCACTACACTACCGGCCAGCTAAGGCCGCCAGACGCTTGAGCTCCTCACAGTCAATACAGCCATCTCAATCGGCTGCGAGTCGAAATCGAAAAGTGACATCTGTCGGCATTAATTTCTGAGCGTTCCAGCAAAGCAATGGCGATCTCCGTGTCGCGTTTTGGTGATGCAGTAATTAAATTGTTATATCGGACGTAAGTAACGTATTTTTACCGCAATTCTTGTGTTTAGTTATTGTGTAAGTGATCCAAAAGTCAAGCATGCATGTCAAAATGGATGATTGCCCTTTCACTTTTTTTTCATATTTCACTGATTTTCAAGGGGCACTTTCACCGATTGAAAGTCGGCAGAATCTGGCAACATGTAGCGCTCTCTAGTAGCAAAAGCTAGTAGTATCTAGCACTTGCTTGTATCAAGCGAAGGAATGCACAGCATCATTTCTTTTAATGAAACAAACAAGCTACGACCTCCGTAATTATTGAGTGAAAATTTGGTAGGCCTACGTCCTGCACGCGTAACGGTTAACAACAGCATTACCGCTAGATGGCGCGGATGGCACGGTATTTTCGTTCGCTTTTCAATCGGTGATAGTGCCGCTTTAAAGGGACATCCGGCCTGCCTTATAACATTCCGCCTGCTTTATAACAACCACGCGCAGATCGCCATCCGCGCATTACCAGCGCCAAGGTCGGCTGGGGTGGTAGGGCTGGTAGCTGGGTTCCTCGCAGCGAGGAACGTAGCTGCTGTCTCGGTTGGCTTTGATGGGAATAGTACCCGAAACAGCATCAAGTTAAAGATTGTGTCGTCACAAACCGGAATGATTCTCGTATTTTAACATCACAATTTATAATTTTCCAGGCTAGTGTCGTATAATTTTGCTTCGGCGATCTATTGGAATAATTAATTCTAATTTTTACCGCATTAGTCTTTTAGATTTTTGATCTCATGGTAATTATTAGAAAATTAGTACATGCACACACACAGATGACACATCTTGACTATTGTAAGCGCGCAAAGGATCATATACTGCGGAACGCAGTAGATAAAGTTAGCAATTATTCAACAGAAAATCTCCTATAGACGCCACATTTTAAAACGGATTTTAAAAGGTAAGGAAATAAATCTTTGGGGCCGTACTTGATGTGGTGGATCGAGAAAAATGGGCGCTGGGAGGAATATCCCTTTAAGGATTCTTTTATAAGGCAGTCTTACGTACGTTCTGCTCTATACGCTATTAAGGTAGTGGTGAATACATTACTGCATTAGATTAGAGTTATTACAGGCACCACGACCGGTTTCAAAGGGTTTTAGGGATCGTTAACCGGTTCCGGTCATCTGACCCACGAACGGGCTTCTGACGCACTAAAACAAACCAAACCAAACTAGGCGCAATTATTTCACTTGGGACAACAATACACGACTGCCGCAATTTAACACTGCATCCAACAATTCAGTGAAGTAAAAATTTCCATTTCAAGAATGCCGCGCAACAATAAGCCTAACGCGAGGTCCGCAACCTCGGCAACCATCATAATCCCAAAAGACATCTACACCGGCAACACGACCAACAGTGCCGACCTCAAATTTAGGCCTATACCCAACAAAATTCCAAGTTAACCCAAGGGGACAAACCCCTGCGCACGTTATCTGAAGCTTCAACCAACCTAAATCAACTAGTCGATGAACTGTCGACCAATCATGAACCGAGGATCGCGAAAGTCCAAGCAGCCGTTGGTCGACGAGGACTATCCATTGGATCACATGGATCCGAAGAAAGTATCCCAGATGTACGAAGCCGTCCTCGTATCCGTCGGTGAGGTCAACAAGACCCAAAGGGCTAATATTGAGGACATCTACGAGTACTTCCTGGGTCACTTTGACGTCGGGCTAAGGGACAGTGACTTGTACATTGCGCTGGAACAACAACTGTTTCGAGGCGTTGCGATTGGAGACCTGACAGTCTACCTGGGGACGTACTGGTTGCCGTACAACCCGTTACCTCCCGACCCCAGGGCTTGAGGAAGTTCGGGATCCGCTCCACGTATTTGAAGAAGGGGGCGGGGCTATGGCCCTAGTTCGCTTATGAAAGCGCTAACATCCGTCTCAAGACGTCCAACGGGTAAAATGTGGGAAAATCTTCGTTTATTTGTGATTTTAATCTAACCTAAAAATAATCTTCAGCCTTTTAAAGTGTAGTACAGCTCATCTGCCTTGCCTATGTCGAATCTAATGGAACAGGAGTAAAATAATTTATAAAAATTGTAATTTCACGCGTACAAAGTGTACAGGGCATGGCAGCTGTTTCCACCATTTACAAATTGTAACTAAAAAATCAGCAAGAAATACATTATGGTATTTGGGATGGAAGTTTGGATCGGTTTATTTATTTGTTTTGTTATATCTATTGCAAAGAAGGCTTGAATTAACAGGGTTCTGTTGAATGTTAACTATAGGGTATTGGGCTTAAAGATCAGTGGCTGGACAATGTGGTGTTAGTATAAATAAAAAAAGGTGACGTGTGCAAGCTCAAGATATCGCAGAAAAAGAAGCCGTGAGCACAACAACAAAAAAACATGCTTACGGAAAGAATACATAAAAGGTCAAATGCAACGTATTTAGATAAAAATAATGCAAAATCGTATCGTACTGAAAAATCTTGCTGAAAAGTCGTTACACTGCCTGATGTAAGTTGACAATTTTTTCAGTACGAGTTTCGCCTTGTTTTTATCCAATTGTACCTTGCATTTGACCTTGTATTCTTGCCATACGATTTGTAGTAATTGTTTTAATAATTGCTTTTAATATTATAGGAATAATGTTGTGAATGTAAACTATGTGGGTCGTACGTGACTTAATTATGAAAGTGTAGGGAACCTTTCCTATCTGAGGATGACCACGCCATTGTGGTCGAAATAATAAGTATGTTTTTAACTTTTTTGATGTGCTTACGGCTTCTTTTTCTGCGAAATATAGTGTAGTGTTCTGAAGTACACGTGGCCCTGTTGGGCGATAGGGCAGTGACATGACGTAGTATTATTGTACATAACTCTATGGTTGGAGCCAGTAACTGGGTTAGCTATAAGAGGCACCGGAGGGCGAAAAGACGGGCGTCTTACTGAAGACAATACTGTTAAGAGTGGGTTTCTAGGCCTATAACGCGCGATTTTTGTCGATTTGTTGGCAGTTGCTGATATTTTTAAGCAAGTGAAATCTTTATTTTCCAATTACAACTTAGCAGCATAAGGGATTGGAGAAAACAACGTTTTTTTAAGACTAAGAAACTCAAAGCACTGCCTTGACTAGAAGTGCCGTTGTTTAACCCTCCATTTTAAGCTAGTGCCCCTTGCTGCTCTCTCTTTTGTAGCCAATGTGACGTCACATGACGCTGTTCTATTGAATACACAATAACTCTGCAGAACGTGCGTTAGTTCTTGCACATGCGCCCAAAGCCTACTTGTCCCGCCTCTGGTCTCGAATCATATATATATATATATATATATATATATATAGGATTAATACCAGCTACGTACCTTTCTGAATGTATAGGCCAGTGAATTTGTGACTTTACCTTGAAATAATTAGTACAAAGATGAAACTAACGGCATTCTCCCCTGAAAGCTGTTGTAAATAACATCAAAAGTATACCAAAATATGGTTGTTAGAAAGATGCCATGATGCAACACTTTTACTGTTATTTATTCCATTTCGCAGTTAGCAAAATTACGCTCCCTGGCTTTGTTGTTCCTCTTGCAATTTCCTTTCCACTGACGCCAAACACAACTGGAAGTAACTACTGGAGGTGGCGAATCAATCATGATTAATGCCTAGTATTGCCCGTAATGGAACTAGCAGAGTTGTGTACTAGGACCCAAAATTGAAATGATCGTTCACTTTGTGAAAAGCGTGATATTTGGAATGGATGCACATGAGGAGTAACTGTGAGAAAGTAGCTGTGACAGCAAGTTCAAATCCCAAAAATCCCAACCCCCCTCCAAAAAACGGGTTTTTGGCGCTAACTCCTTAACCATCAACAAATCAAAAGCATACTGTGAAACAAAAACTTACAGCAAACGATACTGGACAGGAATGGAGATATACATTTTTTACGTAAAAGCATCCATTGCACCCAAAAATCTTGTATTAAATATATCCCGTAGCCTAATTCGTGCGAACTCTTCCTTTCTTAATTGCTTGTTAAAGTGATTTACAGTTTCAAAGTGGCCTTGAGAGATCTCTAATAGCACAAAATGGATATGCCTAAGATAGTCTGAAAGGCGGGTAATCTCTACTTTTCATCAATCCCTACCAAAATTGTTTAGCTTAGACAGAAATACAAATACGGGCATAGGATGGGCCGTATCTAAGCTAAAACAATTTCGGTTAGGATTGATGGAAAGAATAGATGCCCACCTTTCAGACTATTTTAAACATATCCATTTTGGCGATATTAGAGAGCTCTCAAGGGCACTTCGAAACCGAAATCACTATAACGAGCAATTAAAAAAAGGGAGCGTTCGCACGAATTAGGGGATATTTAATATAAGATTTTTGGGTTCAATGGTTGCTTTTACGTAAAAAATGTACATCACCTTTCCTATCCAGAATTGTTTGCTGAAAGTTTTTGTTATGGAATATCCTAAATATGTCCACTTTGGGCTATTCGAAGCCTTGCAAGAAAGAGCACTTTGAACCCGAAAATCACTATAACAACCTACTGAAAAAGGGAGTGTTCACACGAATTAAAGGGATGTTCCTCCAACCGCCATTTTTCTCCCAGCGCCACATCAAGTACGGCCCCGAAGGTCTATTTCCTTACCGTTAGTCAATCCCGTGGTAAAAATCCGTTTTAAAATGTGGCGTCTAGGAGATTTTCTTTTGAATAATTGTTAACTTTATTTACTGCGTCATGCAGTATATGATCGTTTGCGCGCTTAAAATAATCGTGACGTTTCATCTCAGTGCGTACATGTACTAATTTACAAATAATTACCATGAGATCAAAACTTCTAAAAGACTAATGCGGTAAAAATTAAAATTAATTATTCCAGTAGATCGCCGAAGCAAAATTATAAGACACTAGCCTAGAAAATTATAAATTGTGATGATAAAATACAGAATCCTTCCGGTTTGTGACGACACAATCTTTTAACTTGCAGTTTCGTGCACTATTCCCAAAGCCAACCGAGACAGCAGCTACGTTCCTCCATCCGCCTTGTTGCTGGTAAACGCGCGGATGGCGATCTGCGCGTGGCTGTGATAAGGCAGGTAGAATGTTAGAAGGATGATACCTGAAATACTATTTTGGCGTTCAATGGTAGCTTTTACGTAAAAGATGTATTATCACCTTTTCTGTCCGTAAGTGTTTACTGATCGTTTTTGTTTCACAATACGCTTTTGATTTGTTGATTAAGGAGTTCCAGCCCAAAACAATTTTGGGGGTACAAGTCACTCCAACCCCCCCCCCCCTATCCTAGCTATTTTTTTTGCCAGTTACTCCTCCTCATGTGCATCCATACCAAATTTCATCCTTTAATACAGAAAGTGAATAAGAGAAGTCCCAAGCCATCCTACCGTAATAGGTCTTTATAATGGCATTACTCCACATTACATTGCTTTTTTTTTTGGCCTTGACGGTTGCTCGGACGGCAAAGTGTATATGAACTTTTTTGTAGTTAACTTTATATTGAACGTTTCATATTCTGGACGGTTTTCGATTGGATCAATTGTCCAGAAGTTCTACGAGAAAAACTGTTTTTTGGGCGCCATTTTCCAAGATGACGTCCGAAGCTCACCCGCCAATGGGCGGGGACTTTTAGTATGTTATTTATCACCCTTTCATTAGAAGTGTTTGCACAGGAATTCTGCATTTTTTCGACTCGTGTACTAAATTGACTGGACTATGAGGTAGTTGTGAGTTTTTGTTTTCTGATGAGTTGGTGAATGACCTCTCCACTGGATGAGCTGTAGGAGAAAGACCAGTTGTAGCTGGTATATATGGCAATGCAACGAGTGTCACGTGATCCCACGAGAAATGAAATGCTGGATTGTTCTGGCAGCCATTTTGTTTCAGCAGAAACTGAAACAAATTATTGACTTCACTAACGAGTGAGGGGAAAGAATTCTCTATATACACGGACACGGGAAAGTACACTAGGTATTTTTCCACATATTATTAAGACTGACAACACTTGAGGCTCCCACACTAAGTAAATAACCGGTCCAGAACAAGCAGAACCTGTGTCAGCAACTACCTTTTAGAATCTAGAGACCCCATTTAAAATAAATTAAAATCTGCAAAGTAGGACCACGAAGATGTTTTGGTCGTGACTATGGTGTAAACCAAGACCTATTATTTAGGCTCCTAATAAGTCTTTGTAGACAGCAAGCCTCTTAGTTCTTAGTTTTTTTTTAGTTCTTTTAAGGAAAGCCAAGTTATAGCCACCCCTAATTCGTTTAAAATAACTTTTGTTGTAGTCGGGCGGCAGAGGTGGCAAAATTCAAGGAATCGCGCACTTCCTCATAAAAGCATGTAAGTTCGCACGATGATTAGAAATGCATGTCAGATCATATTTAGATATGGAGCTACTTCGAAATTTACCCAGGAGCCCTTAAATGCAAGATGCCGGTCAAAATGGCGGTTCTTTTTGTCTATAACTCTTTAACCGTCAACAAATCAAAAGCATAATGTGAAACAAAAACATTCAGCACACGATTCTGGACAAGGAATGTGGTATACATCCTCTACGTAAAAGCAATCATTCAACCCCAAAATCGTATTTCAAGTTTACCCCCCTTAATTTGCACGAGTGCTCCATTGTTCAATTGGAATTGTTATAGTGAGGTTCGATTTCAAAGTGCTTTTGCGAGCTTTCTAATAGCCCGAATTGGAAATACTTCAGATTTTCCGAAAGGTGGGAATCTATTCTTTCCATTAATCCTAACCAAAATTGTTTAGCTTAGCTAGGGACCGTCCTACAGCCATTTAAAGGTGAAGAGTTAATGGCGCAGCAGCCCATGGTGATTTTTCGAATTCAAAGTGCTGTTACGAGCTCTCTAATAGCCTGCAATGTACATGCGTAAGATATTCTGAAATATGGGGATCAGTTCTTTCCATCAATCGTAACCAAAATTGATTAGTTTAGATGCATGTAGAAATATGAGCATTACAATGACACTTTCAAATCGAAAATAGCTGCTACACCATTACAGCTTTACTTTTAAACGGGCGTAGAACAGTGCATATCTAAGCTAAACAGTTTCTGTTAGGATTGCTGGAAAGAATAAATTCTCTTCCCATGTTTCAGCATATCCAAAGCGTGTACATTTCGGGCTATTAGCCCATAAGAGCATTTTGAGCATACACATTCGCTACTACGCTATTACCTTGTCACCTTTACATGGGCGTAGGACGGTCCCTATAGCTGAGCTAAATCATTTTGGTTAAGATTGATAAAAATAATAAATTTCCTTCTTTCAGAATATTCTAAGCATGTACATTGCAGGCTATTAGAGAGCTCGTAAGAGCAATTTGAATTAGGAAATCACCATACGCTTTTGCCGCTACGTCACTACTTCTTCACCTTTAAATGGCTGTAGGACAGACCCTAGCTAAGCTAAACAAATTTGGTTAGGATTTGCTGGAAAGAATAGATCCCCACCTTTCAGAAAATCTGAAGTATTTCCAATTCGGGCTATTAGAAAGCTCGCAAGAGTACTTTGAAATTGGACATCACTATAACAACCAATTGAACGCCCCTGCAAATTGGGAGGGGGGGGGGTAACCTTGAAATCCAATTTTGGGGTTGAATGGTTGCTTATACATAAAGGATGTATACCACATTTCTTGTCCATGATTGTGTGCTGAACGTATTTGTTTCACATTATGCTTTTGATTTATTTACGGTTAAGGAGTTCTAGCCAAAAAAAAAAATAAAAAAACCGCCATTTTGACCGCCATCTTGAATTTAGGGGCTCCTGGGTAAATTTCGACGTGGCTCCATATCTAAAAATGATCTAACAGGCATGCACATTCATCATGGTTTTATGAAAAAGTACACGATTCTTCGGCTCTGCCGCCACATTTTTTAGTGTCAAAGAGTTTAGTGTCAAAAACTATTAAATAATGCAAAATGTTAATAATCGTAAACAGCAAGCCGTTTTATCCCTGTCTGTAAAACCAAAGATTTGGCTAAAGTGAAAAAAACTGACTAAAATGAACAACAACAACAGATTACACAGGGACGTAAGCTTCTTTTAGTTTTCTTTTTTGCTATAACCAAATTTAAAATATCGAGTTTTCTTTTTATTCAGTTCAGGCTTATTTTTGTATTCTGTGGCGCGTTTTAATTCTGGCAGACTTTTAAATAGGGGTAATTGTTCAACCACAGTATTGGTCATGCCAGGAAATGTGGTAAAACTTATCAGTACATGATAACATGCAGGGGCGACCAATGCCTTGGTTGAACAATTAACCGGTATGCACCCCTCCCGTAAGCTTGATTCACCCAAAACCAAAACTAGTATACGAGAAGCCGCCAAGTTTCCAAAAAAAAAAGGGTCGGCCTTTGAAAGTAGTGATATCCTTTAATCAGGAAAAGGCCGCCAAGGTTAATCCTATTAGCCAAGTTAATCGCACATATACTAAATAGTTCGAGAGTTAAATGAAAAATAGAAGATTGCTACTAGCGGTAGCAATCTTCAAGTTTTCATTTAACGCCTAAAGTATTTATTTGGTGCGATTAACTTGGCTAATAGGATTAACCTTGGCGGCCTTTCCTTGGTTGAATGATCAAAGGCCGACCCTTTTTGGAAACTGGCCGCTTCTCTTACACCAGTTTTGGTTTTGGGCGGATATCATAACTTTCATAGGCCTGCGAATACAAAGAATTCCACGGTCTAATCGTCACCACTACCATTTTTGGCTGGAGGTATTTTGTGTCTATACATTTTCTCATTCATAATTTTCACATTTGCCATTGCCCAATTAGCCGTTACATCAGCCAAATTGACACGGTTTAGTTTATTGTATACCCATGTTTCACATGCTTAAGTTTGCTCAATCCCATTTTTGAGCACATTGGCTAACAAACTCTGTTTTTCGTTTGCTTCGCTCACTCATTCAGCGCATCCCCTTCAGTTGCCTCTCCCGAGGTTAATTTGAATCATCACTCAATCACAATTATTCTCATCTACTTGGCCGATCGTCTACTTGGTGGCATCACACAAGCATATGTCTAGCGTAACCATCAAACTCGGCACATTACTAAGACATACTACTTTGAAAAAATTTACTTTTTTCCTACTTGACTGGACCCTGTCCTCACGATCTGCATTCTTTTCAAATTTTCCTGGTAATAATAGATCCCCAGTTTCTTTTCTGTTGCAACTGCCGTTACCATGGTGTATTCACGTACCTTAGCAATCACATACTATGCAACGCACTGGTCACATAACAGTTCGCTTTTAAAATATCCCATAATATAAAATTCTCTGAACGGTATCCAACCAGCAACGAAGGTTAGTTTATTTACCATGTCGTTGAAGCAAACAGTTCAATAATTGTAAGAATAGTTATTTTGTTGAAACTTGAGTGAATTGTTGTGGTACATAAGTAATGACGCGGTGCGCGTATAACGCTTGGGCAAGTTTTGGATGACAATACGAACAATGGATACAATAATAATTTTGCATTTACGCGCCACTTACGGGCCACACGCTTCTAGCTGCAACCCCCATTTTACAAAAAGGCACTCTTCCCGTATTACTGTGTACCTGTGTCCCAAAATTTACATATGCAAACTTTTCCTAACGAGCTGTAGACGTGTTTTTATACCTTAAGAGAATTAAGTAATAGTTATAGCCATACTTTTGCACCAATGGTCCGCCGATAAGTGATTTATCGTGCGCCTTTTCGCTAACAGGTTCTTCGGACTGAAAGAAACGTCCTCGGCTGCGCCTCGGACTTTTCTTTCAGTCCTCGAAACCTGTTAGCAAAAAAGGCGCACGATAAATCACTTATCGGCGGACCATTGGTGCAAAAGTATGGCTATAAGTTTCTTATGACCATACTTTCGTTCCCTTTCGATGGCGCCAAGCAATAATGGCACTTTACCTAACAAATGTTTACGTGCATCCTTGTTAGCTAACTAACTTTAGTGGCACGTGTTTGTCCATTGTTGTGTTTCGCACTTCGAAGCTTCCATGAAGGCTGGAAATCGCATATCACCCGATTTGGAAGTGTTGGAACTCTTTAAAGATGATGGCGACTTGTGGCATAGTCAGGAAAGCCAACGAGTTGAGGGCAAATTTTTAAATAAAAGTAAGCCAGAAGGATTTATGCAAGTGAGTGCTATTCAGTTGCGAACCTCTAGGCAGTGTGTTAATACTAAACGTTCTACGTTATGGGCAGTAAATGTGTACTCTGCTTGAACCCAGGAACATAATGCTCGTTCGGGTGGAAATGATGAACAAGTACCAACTAATTTTTCCTTGATATTGACTGATCCGACGTTTTTGAATTATTGGCTGTGCTGTTTTGTAGCAGGTAAATTATAGGTAGCACCACTACATGTTCTACAAAAGTGCAAATAAACCATAAGTTTGTCGATTTACGCAAGTGAGTGCTTGTGAATTAATTCAGCTATAAAATACCGGCACTGCTTTAATACTAAAGGCTCTACGTCGTGTTATTACAGGTTCTGCAAAAGTCGCACGAAATCAACTTATCAGCTAAAACATTGTTAAAAAGTCGCACGATAAGTAGTTATCGTGTGACTTTTAAACAATGCTTTTGGTGATAAGTTGATTGCGTGCGACTTTTAAACAATGCTTTTGGTGATAAGTTGATTTCGTGCGACTTTTAAACAAGGCTTTTGGTGATAAGTTGATTTCGTGCGACTTTTAAACAAGGCTTTTGGTGATAAGTTGATTTCGTGCGACTTTTAAACAATGCTTTTGGTGATAAGTTGATTTCGCGCGACTTTTAAACAATGCTTTTTCTGATAAGAGAGAATCGTGCTAGTTTTGAAGGGAAAGCATTGTTGCAACCGGTCTGATACGGAATATATCGGGCGCCTTTAAACAATGAAAACGAAGAAAGTATGGTCATAACATGGGAACCTTGACCTTAGCTAGTAACAGCTACTAGCGCTCAACCTTTTTGACGAATTAAATAAATAATTAGCCGTTACATCAGCAAAATCGGAAGGTTTTCGTTTGTTTTCTTTGTTCACATTAGTCATGCAAACCCCCGAAGGTCGCTGTAACTAGAACAGCAGAACGCGAAGCATTTTATTTTTGGGTTGTTAACAAAAACCCTGTTAGCTCGTGGATGCACCTACTGTTGCGTAATTATCTTCTAACGTGCATCCCTTTATTCTTACGCAATCCACGACAACGTTAATGTTTGCTTATTTTGTCCTTCGTTACAGTTCAGTTTTTAGTTCGTCCAGGCTTTTACAATAAGTCTAAGGACCAGTCTTGATTGTTCAAGCCATTGTTGCTTGAAATCTTTGGTTGCAACTGGAAAAGAAGAGAAATTTAAATTCGCTGGTGGCGAATTTGAAAACCCTCCCACGTATTTGTCCTGACCCCTTCAACCCCCAAACCAACAAAAGGAGCATGCTCAGATCACCATGCATCCGTGTGCAAAGGTTCAGCTACGTAGGACCTCAATTTTACGCTAGCCATGAGCAATGAGTGTATGGGATTTACCATGGGGCCAGCGCTACTAGTTAATAACTAGCTAGTCAACATAAAAACAATGTTATTGACGCACCTTTCCCTCTATGAATGGTGGACACTCAGCCTTTAACTTTTGATTTTTCTTTATCCCTGCACCTTCCCCTTACATTTACCACAATTTGAAAGATTTCTGTCGCATTGGTATTTATCCACGACATGCCAAAATATGCTCTTAGATGCTTACTGTTAAAAGACACATCATTAACAATCAATTTTTAACAATCGGATATCTACAATGGGATGATCGACTGTTACTTGGTGGTGACACCCTAGCGTGTGTCTAGATAAGCTCTTTACAATTTTAAGACAGTCTGCTAGTGAGCCGCCATATGACAATTACTCTAATTAAATCTAGACAGCGCCGAGTTAGGCAACAAACATCACAACAAACATCAATCCAATTGTCGATGGTGTAAACCATTGTAGCGCGACGCCATAGCGTCAGTATTTTATATCTTGAAGCATAGTTGGGCACATTTCAGGTGGGAAAAATAATAATGCGGTACAAAAGCTTAAATTGTGTTGAAATCGAGATCAATGACCCACCTGACAAAAATTAACTCGTGTAGTAATGCCTGCTAAGCTGCTTTCAATGCAAAATCTGACCCTCAATAACGTTGAAAATGTGTTACTAGTTACTACTAGCTACTACTACTACTACTACTAGTTACTACTACTAGTTACTAGCTAGCTACTAAGATAGCTTGCTAGTTCGCTCATTCCCATGTTAAATCCCATAGGGTAATTATTCATCGATACCAAGATAACGGGAAGGCTTCCAGCTATGAAATTGAATGAATGGGTGCAGTACAATACGAACTACATACCTTTTATGGTTTGAAGCTTGGGCGTAACGGGGATGGCGTGGGAGGGCACGTAAGTACGAAAATATTGCTATAACCATTGTTAGTATTGTCTCCATAGTCTCTCATTGGACGGCCAAAGTTCGGACAATGACAACGTGTATACTGACGTGCGTGCCTAGACACACACCAGTGTATCACGATAAATCTAAACAACGTTGCCAAAGAAATTGTATTCAGTCCAATTCACGAAAAATAAACCAACTGTAAAAACAAAGCAAAATAAACAAAGCCAAAAACTGGTAAGGAGGCCACCAAGTTGAGAGTGGTTCGGCCCTTCAAAGGAGTGATATCAACACATCAAAACTAACTAAATAAAACAAATTACAATAAAATTAAAACCAAACCAAAAACCTATAAAGAGGTGACTAAGTTGAGAATGGTTCGGCCTATAAGCAAAAGGTAAAAGCAAAGTGTTGAAAACCAATTTCTTGTTGACGTGGCACTTTATTACAAAACTGCACGGGCAGCACGGTAGTGGAATTGATTAAATACACAATTTAAAAAAAAGAGTGATAAACCAAAACTGGTAAAAGGGGCCGCCAAGATTGGTTCGACCCTTCAGAGGAGTGATATCAACACACCAAAACATTCGCCAACTTAATCGCACCGAATAATACTTTGGACGTTAAATGAAAACTTGAACATTGCTACCGAAAAGTAGCAATGTTCTAGTTTTCATTTAAATTTCGAACTATTAATCGGTGCGATTAACTTGGCGAATGTTTTGGTGTGTTGATATCACTCCTTTTAAGGGGCGAACCATTCGGAACGTGGCGGTCCATTTTACCAGTTTTGGTTTTTGATATGATTGAATTTATTACAACGAGAAATCGGCCATGCATCCCGCACTAGACCATTACAATACCTACAATTACACACACCAACTTAAACCAACCAGCACCCTGATCAGCTCACTAATTTACTAGCACCTACGAATGACGCTGTAACAATTAAGCTCCAAAAACAATAAACCATCTACTTGGCGGCTGCATACTAGCGTGTGTCTGATCTGACCAACCCAAAAAACGTCACCAGTAACGCAATCGTATAAAACAACAAAACAACACATTGATCCAACTAAGGTAGGTAAATTGATAACTGCCGAGTTAACCCCAACTTAAATTGTCATCGTATCAGTTTGCTTGTATTAGCCAAGAGACTGCATAATCCATTTTATGTATCACAGGTTATATTTTTCAAAACAAGCCACTGATATAAGGCCGATAAAAATTACGTGATTCTCAGGAGTGGTACTCAAAAAAAATGCGGGAGGTATTTTTCTTTTTTTACGTTTAATTCGTGATTTTTCATATGCGGGCGATGGCTTTTTTTGTTTTTAGTCTTCTGTACAGCCGTACCGGCTGAGAAGACTATTGTAACAACTTTGTCCGTCCGTCCGTCGCTTTTTTCAACTTCGCAGCGGTATCAGATATTGACGACCACTATTTAGAACGTTAGATTCAGTGTGAGAAGTTAGTTAAATAACATGGCAAAGTAAAACATCGTTACTTCGTTATAGCTAATAGACTTCGTCGACGTAACTAAATTAAATAACAACGTTTGATCGTCGAATTGAAATCCTAAGATAACACGCAATAAAAACAAATGGATTTAAGCTTCGTTTAAAATAGTCTCGTCGCATTGTTGCATGAATGAATGGGCTTACCGTCGAACCAAATTCTCCATTAGGCCTATCTGTTACTTACGAAATTGAAACTGGATTTAAAAAAATTAGGCCTAAAAAATTAAAATTGGGCCTGAAATCATGTTACCATGGCAACGCTATGTTGCTGCGAGTCGCTGTTGGTTTCATCACTCGTCACTTCCGTACTACCACTGATCTACATACGCTGCGTTGCGCATTACGTTGTAACACTGTAACTGTGTGCCCAAAGGAGCCCGTGTTGAAAAAATGAATATGCTTACTATACAATCCAAATCTCCGTTAGCTGCTACTTACGAAATTAAAACTGCTGGTTAAAATTGGGCCTAAAAGCTGACAGTTGCGCTTAAAATATAAAATAGGCCTAAAAGCTATCACATTTTTAACCGGCAATTGTGATGGTTACTGCTTTTAGATCAGTATAATAGTGATAGGTGTTGCAGTGCGTGATAAAAGTGTGCGCCTCGACATTGGAAGTGGAGGAACTATACAGAAGACCGGTACGACTGAGCAGTCGCTGTAGCCTCTTGTTTGTTTTATCAAACAAACAAAATCTGAAGCTTACAATTTGTTGTGGAGTACAATATCCGAGTTTTAATTACAGGGTGATCGTGCAAAAGTTGCACGTTTGATAAAAACCATTCCTTAGAACGAAATTTTTAGTAGAGACGTGCCTCTGAACGACCCCTAGGTTTGTTTCGAGGCGTTCATGTGAATGGAGCAGAGAGCTGACGTGGTCATCGGCTCCAGGTAATGTTTGATGAAATTGCTGATGCGTCATCGAATTTTTTTATTTTATTTTTAGACAATGTCATAAAAAAACGTTTCATGCGCGGACGAAAAAAAACCATGCGTGCGCTTCCGAGAACCACTTAATTAATTTTTAGCAGCTTAATTCCAAAAAAAAAAAAAAACTGCATAAAAAGTGAAAAATAACGATAAAAAATGCCGTAATATTTTGCATCAGTGAGCATTTATTGTCTTCAAAATCCATTTTTTAAAGTTCTGTTTTGGTTTTCGAAAGAGTCAGGAGTCTTGCATCCCTGGAATTATTTTATTATTAATGGATTTATGTAAGTATGCAATGAAGTACAAAGTGTATTTGTTTATGTAACAAAATTACATCAACCTAACAAAAGGTAGTGATCTATACATTTTACAGTCAATAGAGCAGTGACATTTGCCGCCATATTGGCACCAGTACGGGTCTTGGAAGGCATAACGACAAGGTGCACTACATAAAAATGGAGGGAAAAACAACGGAAGAGCAGATTTCTTAGGCTTAAAATAACGTTTTTTCCAACAACAAAAATCGCGCGTTTTAGGTCTAAGAAATCACTCTTCACAGCATCGGCTTCAGTATGACGCCCTTCTGTTTCTCTCTGCAGTGCCCCTTGCAGCTAATCCATTAAGGCTCCAGCATAGAGTTATATACAATAATACTACGTCGTGTCACTGCTCTATACATGCAGGTAATAAATTACGACTCAAGACTCCGTTTATACAGAATTAAGTAAATACACCATAGAAATTATACTTACCTACACTACGACACGTAAGAAAATCCTGATATCGTTACTTACAGTGCAGCCATTTTTTTTTTTAACGTTGTCACTTTATCTACAAAGAAAAGTTGTTTTTTTGGTAACTTGATTAAATAAATATGGTGTATAAATCACGTTATCAATTTCTTAGTTATTCTATTCCTAACCAACGGTACTTTTAACGATTCTGCAATTTTTGTATCCAATGCATTAAAAACAGCATTGTTTCTTGTTTTAATAAGGTTAATATTTAAAGGTTAATTTAATAAGGTTAATATTTAAACAATATCTTGAATTATGTTTTGTAACTCCGCATTCTAAAGTGTGCGCGGCCTATCTTGAGTTCGCCGCACAACGAACACATATAATCGATTGTACGTTTTTGGCAGCAGAGTGCCTTGTTGATATCCAAGATGGTTACAAAAACAATGGCGGCCGTCGATTAAAGCCGCCCCCTCCAGGAAGACGTAGCCACTCATAAAATACTTCCAGGATTCAATATACGCCGTGCACACAATACTTACAAGGTACGTGGTCTGCAGCAAAACCATAGTTTTTAATATTAGCTTAGGCAAGATTCGACTCATATAGTATTCTGACTTTTTCTGTTAGTAAGTTTGCTATGAGCATTATGCTTATATTTAATTTAAGCATGATGCTCATAATTCTTTTAATAAGTAAGACACTATTTTATTTGTATGTTTAGTTGTGATCAATAGTTACACTTAAATATTTAACTTCTTTAATTTCTTGAGTTTTCAGTACTAATTATACCTAATTATACCTCTTTTTTTTCATATGTGTTATTCGAATATTACTAAAAGTAGTTTTTTCTTCACTAATGAAGCTAAATATTTCTTTATATTATTCAGTTATCATTATTCCTATATTCTTATAATTGAAATTAATTATTAAATTAAAATACCGGACCCTTTATTGCACGCATTTAATACAAGAAGAAAACTAGAAATTGGCACACAAATGCTCAAAATGCCTCATCTTATCTTAACAAAACAAATTTGTAAAGAATAAGCAAAATACGATTAGACAAAGCCAATCGTTAAAAAATATATAATAAATGTACACACAAAACTAAAATAATAAAAAATGTTTACAAAAAAAATACAATATTTGTAAGGAATGGGAAAAATATGTTAAAAGACTTGTACAGTTGATGTATGGGTTGAATTAATTTGAGACAGATTTATTTTTCATGCAGTTAGGCTACATTAGATCACATGTTATTTTACTGTTTATTTTCGTGGCCAAATGTTGATGAACATCGCAAGACGGCAGGGACGACGCTAGAATCACTTTATTGGGGAGGCGGCAGTGGGGCAGCAATTTTAGCCAGGAGGGCGAACCGAAAAATTCAACTTTAGCGGTTCTCCCCCCCCCCCCCAAAAAAAAAAAGAATTCAAAATAACACTCTTGTAATTCTTTCTCACACCGAACGTTCTGAACTGCTTCAAACCCTATTTTTTGGGAACATTTTTAAATCCAGCTGTAAAAAAGATGATCTTTCAACTCTCACAGTAACAACTGGGATCTATTGATTAACCTCAAGTCCCTCTTGTAGTTTTCAAAGAAACTAACGTAGTTTTCTTAATAAATAACCAGAATTTTCTTCGTTTATATGTTTTATTTTGAACTGATGAGTGGTGGGGCGCCAGGGGGGGGGGCGGCCAAAAATGTGGTGGGGCGAGCGCCCCCCTCGCCCCCCCTTAGCGTCGTCCCTGCAAGACTGGTTTGCAATCTTCGCTGTGCCTTTCATCACACCCAGTTGCTGCTTTAAATGTTTATTTGCACCATACCCAAACAAGACATCAAATTTCATGGAATTCACAATTTTGCGTTCTATTTGGAGTGAAAATGTGGAAAATGAAGTGTTATAATCTACTAGTCGAACTGAAAAATTGATTATTTGAGACGCTAGTGTCATGTATCAAGGCAGTCAACATCAACCTGCGTCCGGCGTCACTCATCCTTTGATCTTGGGCAGACATTGTTTACACTTCTTGTTTCATCATGTTTGAGGATACCCAGTTCAGCACATTCTCACCGCTTTAAGGGATTGTGATGGAGATTGAGTGACAATAAGCCATGCATGATTCAGTTTCTTGAAAAGAACTTTCCCATGGAGTGACGAATGATCAACGCATGATGC
>JAHWFP010008310.1:126711-137012 GCA_023313725.1 Lithobius niger | reverse complement strand
ATGATCCACGCGTGACACAGTTTGTTGAAAAGAACTTCTCCATTGAGTAACGAATGATCCAAGCATGCTGCAGCTCGTTGAAAAGAACTTTCCCGTGGAGTGATGAAGATCCATGTGTGATGTAGTTTGTTGAAAAAGAACTTTCCCATGACATACTGTACGGTACTCTCTTCTACAATGCAGGTTAAATCCCAAAGTCAGTATTTTCAAGCACGCTACATGGCGCTGATGGCTTATCCTTTTTATATACAAAAAATAACTCGTTCAAAATATACAGGCGACTCATTTTTTAACCCACCTTGCATCATCTTACACGAAAGGATAAGCTTCACTTCTTATCAGCTTTACTTTTTCAGATAAAAAATGGAAACTGAAGAGGAGTGAGAAGTAATAGGAGGATTCTTCCAGTTACTGCAAGATGTGTACCCATACTGGCCTAGTAATCCTGAATTGGCCACCACACCATGTTACTACGGAAGTTCAAGAGACCCAATTAAGAAATTCTGCCGCAGGGAAAAAACTAGGATGGGGTGGGGTGTGACTACACCTACGAAACTGAAGAATGTTTCATCCAGGTGAATGTCTCTCTACAGCTTGTCAGAATGATCTCCCTACAGAGGCTAATCGTTGTCACGTGCTGCACGGATAGAGTAATACGTATAAAATGAAGGGGTGAAACCACTTTCACTATCTTATACAATGCCATGACAAGACGTCCTTTACTTTTTATTTAATCATCCATTAATTAATTAATTCACACTCTACCAACGCAACACATACACTTTATCACAGACACCCAAACAACAAATCTATACTGGTCTATTTTGCCTTATAGTCTATTTAGGTTCTCAGAAACCGATTTGGCGCACATAGAACAATTACGAATCTCCGTAATTGAGCAGTATTTTTCCACTTACCTGCTACGACGATACACTGGAAACCGCAATGAATGTATTCGTTGATAACTTCTCGCATTTTAAGCCATTGTTTGCAACCCTACATTGTCCAGAGCGATCTAAAATGTTTTTTCGCCTTTCCATCGCTCGAATCCATGTAAAAGGACACCAGCCCCGGTGCGTACGTTCAGCTACACTGTGATCAACTGAGGTTTTAGCTTCGCTTTTTTGAGTTTGAAATTTGCCTCCAGCAAAAACAATACGGAGCCGCATTAATTTGACAATGTAGCGACCATTTTGGTGTCCAGATATTATTGGCCAATATCACTACCTCAATCAGTCTTGCGCCCAAGATTGTGTCCAACAATCTGCTCTTCCTCCAAGATAACATTGTAATTGTCAAACAACAATTAACTGTCACTGTAAAGAAATTCCAATGTTAACAATGTAAGAGCCATGCATTGCCTTGGCAACGAATTGTACTGCTCGAGGCCCAATGTAAATATTCCCATTCCAATCCTCCAATTTAACCAGTGATGCAACCGATGATCTATCATCCTGCTACATTTCGGTAAATATTAATTAGAATTATTTCCCCCCAACTTTCTCTTCTCCCCAGTCCTCCCAGCTTAAGTTACGTCATGTCCCACTAACTTTCATTAATTTCACACCCATCTCATTAAGATTAGGAAGGAGGGGCCTTTGTCAACTAGGGCGAGCATTCTGTATTCCATCCTGTAAACTGAACCATAAAACTTCCATCCGCAAAGCCAATCCGACTTGATCATTTACATGTACTTCACGTCAATTTCAACCTGTCATTCCCATACTACCAAATCCAAAGACCCATCCCTCCATTTTGGTGCATCGGCCGGGAATCGAACCCGGGCTGCCCGCGTGGCAGGCGAGCATTCTACCACTGAACCACCGATGGTACAGTAAAAAATATACAGATAGTTTACGGTACAGCAAATTTCAACTCGAAAGCAGAACGTAAAATTATGTAAGCATGCTTCGCTTTCAAAACCAAACAACAAATCAGACTGCAAATCGGATCGTAGCTGGACTTGCGCACCCAAACTCTTCGAACTTCCAGTTACACCCGGGGGTTTTTATCTCGACTTTGACACTGAAACTAGGATAGCAAAAGCAAAAAAATAGCTCTCATTGCTCTGGACAAGGTAGTGGCATAAGTAATGACTTTTAGCATGAGCCAAGTTATCAACAAAGATGTGCAGTGTGATTTCCAGGGTACCGTCACAGTAGGTTAAGTGACAAAGTTTAACACAGCTCAATTGTTCTAGGGAATGGATTGGCAGTGTCTTATGCTGGCAGAAGTGGTTTCGCCCATTTCCTTATACCAAGAATTTATAGGGTTTGGGAGGAGAATTTGTAACTCTAAAAAGTCCCTATTGAAACTCGCTAGATTCGCCCCCATTAGTTCAGTCCGAGTTTTCAGAGGGCGCCACGTGTTCTATCTTGTAATTTTTGCTCATTTTTCAGCCCAAATCTAAAGTAAACTAAATTACAACCAAGCTAAGTTAAATAATAATTAAATATAAGCTAGTTTCGTTTAGTTTAGTTTAATTTTAGGCTAAAAACTGAGTAGAAATTCCCACATAAAACATGTGGTGCCCTCTATAAACTAAGACTGAACTAATGTGAATGTATCCAAGACAAGGTCCTGTGGATCTACCTATTAAAGTTTGATCTCGCAGTGTTGGTATTCACGAGACCGAATGCGAGTTTGTGAAAAGAAAGTAGAACTTTTACCTTTAAAAAAAACACTTTAACTATCATGAAAAGATGGTATGGACTATGAAAGGGCAATAAACGAACTAACACCGTTCCAGCACAATTTAGAATTATATTCTTAAAGAGGGACTTGTCAAGGGCTAATTTAAAAGCTCTCACAGAGACTGCACCAACAGCAACATCAGGAAGCGAGTTCCAAGGTGCTACCACCCACCTTGGGGACAGACAAGTGTCACAACATTGAAAATCACGTCCGTTAAAAAAAAAAGAAATTAACGTTTTTTTTGCAGGAAACACAGAAATATTTGTGCAATGGTAGAATTTTTCAAACACGTTACAGATTTTGCTCACCAGTAATATTGCAGCCATGTCGATTGATACTTTAAAGCCATGAATTTTTGAACTTGAAACACCGAGTGTGCTAGGCTCATCCGTACTTGGTTCATATTTGACGAATGTAAGACAATTCTTCCATTGTTCAAGACTATATACCCATCTATTTGTTCTATTTCATTGCAACTCCAAACCTTTGCTGAAAAGAATCGGGTGTACAGGAAGAGACAGTTTAGAGGAACACAAGGTAACGCGGTGACAATGTAATCTGGAAATCGCGTAGCTGAATCCGTGCGACAACGGTAGGCTGCTGCGCCACAATTCACCGAAATATCCCCCATTTCGTCAATTTTTGACAGATTGACAGATTTTTGCCATACACCATTATAATCGACTCGTCAAGACCTTTCTATTGGAAGAAGTGTTAAAACAACAAGTTAAAGTACTGGGAAGTTATGCACTGAAAACCAATAAACATGCAAGCAGTGGTGGCCAACCGGGGGGGGGGGGGGGGGGGGGGGGGGTTATTGTGAGGGCAACCCACCTACAATCGGAAGGGGGGGGGGATATATTAAGTAGTTTCATGACGAAGTGACCCAACCTCCCCCCCTACGTAAAACAAAATAGGGTGAAGAGAATTGATGAAACTTGCACCATTTTATTTCATCTTTATTTTTATTTTATATTATTATTAACGAATGAAATGAAATAAAATCATAAAAGACCTGAAAAAATTCTTCCCCACCCCCCTGGAATTCACAAAATACAAAAGGAGTCATGCGCAACCCCTGGGAACGAGAAGTCCAATTCCAATACAAACAATACATCAAGTGCAGATTCAAAGGGAGGGCCGAGGGGGCTGCGGCCCCCTCCAAGGCAAATAAACTCGCAAAAACTGTCGAAATTGTTGAAAAAACGTAGTTAAATACGGCAAAAATGCACGAAAACTTAGAAAAATCTTCCTGTGGACCCCGCCTAGACTTCGTTATGGATCCACTCTTGCAATACAGTCTTCGAGACTATTGAGCAAAGCGTACGCCGTAGATTCAGAGGAAACGCATTGGAGAAGCATCGGTGATTAGGCAGTTATTTTCAGTTAGTAAATATGAAAGCATTTTTATTTCTTAAATTTGTTTTTAAATAATGCACTGTCTTCTTATAGAGTTTAAAATAAATAGTTTTAATTTGTGTTAGTTTTTAATATTATAAATATTTTAAAAAAGATTTGCGGTTTTGTTTATTTATTGCATGTTTGTTAAATACGTTTCTTTTAGCCCAATAATAAATAAGTGAAAATTTTTTCTAGGGGGAACTTTTCTTCATGGGGGGGGGGGGTACTCCTGCACGTGGGTCCTCACAAGATAAAACCGAGTGGCTGCGGACAATTTACTTTGACACAACAGTATCGCGGACAGTGGTAGAAAATTCTGTTACTGGGCTAGATATTGTTAAACATTTTTTTAAATATCAAGATCGTTCTTTTTTCGATTCGCAATTTTTTTTTACCATTCTGGTGAATGTGTTTGTGTACAATGTGAGGTATTTTTTGTGCATCTCAACCCATCCTACCGACAACAACCTAACCTGAGCAGAGCATACTTGAGGGTGTCAGTTGTGACGTCACAACCACCTCCTCAGCCAATCGGAGCTTCCAATGTGAAGTCAATCATAAAAAAAAAAAACTTGTTTAAACCTTACTCAAATAACATATTAACAGCCGTATTCCAGAAATCCACTTACGTGTGAGTGTGAGAGGGCAAATGTGAGTGCAAACATCTAAGGTAAGGGTCAACAATTTTAGTACTGCCACAAAAGCGAATGTGAGTGTCTGAGGGTATTTCTATAGATGCGTTTTGACCCTTACACTCACCTTTAGCCCCACTCACACTTGAGTGGATTTCTGGAATACGCCTGTAAATCGTTTCCTAAATCGAGGAAAAAGCAGTTTCTTCTATAAGCACTTTACCATTCTGGGAGCCACGTTGCCATTTTTTCGATCTTTGAAGGGTTTTTGCACTAGCAGAAACCCCGTGGCAAACTTAGGTAATGTTAAACAATTATTCCCCCTCCCCTCTGTTTTCTAAATTTTGCAATTCAATCAGAAGTACCCCAACTATGCATTTCCCTGCAACAAATCCTTGATTCTGCAAATTCCGCAGAAATTGCTTTGAAATCCTGTGGTGTCACCCACACAACAACTATTTCTTGTGAGCCTTTGGTTTTCCCGTCCTTAATGAACAACTATTTGCTGGAAATTAGTAAAAATAAACAATAAAACACATCACAGAAATTACAGAAAACACGTCAATTTTAATTCAGAAACGTTTAACATTTCATGCACATTTTTAAACAAGCACCCACAAAACATGAACGTGACTTGGCAGAACTTAGCTTTTTCTTTTGTGCTTGTGAAATATAATTCTTTTGATAGTACTGCTGTAAAAAAAAAAAAAAAACGTTAGAAAACTGGTATGAACTGGTATATGAACTATGTAATATGCAGTTTTTTTTTCTTTTCGTATGGCTCATCTCGGAGAATAATGTTGCTAGTCATTTTTTTTTTTACATTTCATTAACCACTGCTGTTTTATAGCTTAGTTATAAAAGGTTTTCACACGCACAAAAAGGAAAAAAAAAAGTTTCAAAGCCATATAATAAATTTCACATTTCAGCTTGTAGACGAACACCTTAAGAATCCCGAACTAACTTTAACAAACGACCTCCATAAGTGTTTTACACAACCAGGAGATTTTGAAAAATGTCTGTACTACTTTCAATGCGGCCAATGTCACCTAAGTGACAAGGAGACCAAACCTGGCTTGCATACTTCAAGAATGGCCTGACTCACTGTTAATTAGTGTACATCGTGATGGTTACAATGATCACTCTATTTCAAGATGTAACGATTTAAATTAAATCATTGATTAAGTATCAATAAAATTTAATGATTTAACTCAAATTCAAGACTTGGAGATTGTGGAAAACTGACTAAAATAGATTTAAGAAAATCTACAACCACCTTTCCAGCAAGCAATAACACCTGCTCACTACTGTATAACATTAGGAAGCCACCAGTCGTAGGTTAAGGTTTTATTGGAGACGCGTATGACTGGGATCGCACAGCCAATGAAACCATCCAGATACAGCCCCAGTGTTTACTAAAGCCTTGCTATTTAGTAAGTATTATGATAACACCAGCTCGCTACTGCATAACATTACGATGCCACCAGCTGTAGGTTATGGCTTTATTGGACAGGAGTATGACTGGGATTGTACAGCCAGTGACCACACTCAAATACAGTACCAGTGCTTAGTAAACTGAAGCCATGCTATTCAGTCAGTGTTACGTTAATCAACACAGTAGCATCATGTTTGCGCCCATCCCCCCCCCCCATTTTCTCCCTTGGATCCAACGATGTTTACTTTTCTGCAGCAAATTTGCAATAATTCTTCAAAATTAGCTGCACCCATTTCACGATTTCAATTGTTCTGAATGCTAACACTGCTGTACCCACAAATTTCTACTCAACTTCCAGAGAAAAACTATCCTCATAGTTCAGGTGTGTGAGGATTATGGCTTTCTGTCGACCGGATCACATCGTACCCAGGAAAGCACAACTGATGAGCTGCAAGACTCCCTGCGCATGTGCAACAATGGAATAGTTTCCTGGGTGAAAAACATACTTGTATATTGGCTGGAATTATAGCACTCATGCGGGCTGAGCTAAATAAAACCAAATGCAGTTCCAAGATCACAAAATCTCCATATTTCAATCTAGTTCAAAATAATAATTTGTTTGAATGCAAATTGCTTTATTTCTCTCTTAAAGCATATACATTACATTTACATGGCCACAAGAAAGTGCATTTTAACGATGAGCATCAAACAACGGCACCTGTTACAAGACTCAAGACCACAATTAGGGCCATACCGCCAGCGAAGGCGATTCGGCCAGGAGCAATCAGAAAACCATTCCTATCTACCTCCCTTACGTTCCATGCTGCTCTACCCTGCACGTAGAAAACTAGATTAGTTTAAACCCAAGTAACGAAACGTAAGCAAGTCTTAGAGGTTTTCCTAGTCATGTACACTGATTTTCAGTTTATTTACCTAAAATTCGAGTGACACCAGCACAAATTGCGTGGGCGCCATAACTATGTAGGCCATCTTTACCAGGCGCTCACCAACTTATCAATGCGATTGCGAGTGTTTACATGAATAAAGACGATGCGATTCAGATGGCCGATTCATCTCGGTGAAGCGCTTTAAGTCTGTGCCGCAGGATGGGAGAAAGCGCCACGAATGGGTGTTTACAAGACTCACGGCGGCGACACGGACGCGATGCGCATTCCTCTGAAGCGCTTCGTAGTGGCCTTGTAAGCGAAGTGATTGTGCCTTATCGCTCTCCTAGTTTTAGGACCACATTTTTTTGGCGGAGTCAAGTTAACGCCCTCCCCCTCTTTTTTCGCAGAGTTGATGTAAGTGATTTACGGTTGCTTGCACAATACATTTCTTTCCACAATGTTTTTAATAATTTGTGTCCCATTATCTTAGTAATGCACATAACGCACACAGTGGGATGATAATTAATTGGGTTAGCGATATTGCTTATCTTAAACGACTGTCCTTTCACAAGCTCAAGGGTGCTGCCGGAGATTCTTGCTTTATCACATTCCAAATTGTATTTTTTCCACATTTTTTGCATATCCACTTTAGATTTTATCCCACATTTTATGTGTACCTCTTTTTTATATTTTTGTATTGCTAATTCTTTCTTTTTTACCCATGGTATATCGCATCATTGTTTCACAACTCTTCAATAGAAACTTATCTCCCTTCTATTAGGTAGTGTTTTTTTTTTTGCTATTTCAACATGCCTTTAAAATTTGTTAAAATAAAAAGGTTACAGCCACGTAATTAGTCTGCTAGTGTTTTAATAATTACATACGTACCTATGACGACATCATTTAAAAACACAACTTCAAAAAATCAGATGTCTCAAGCTTAACGAAATTCATTTCTACAAGCAAAAAATTTGATGTCTTAAGCTTAACAAAAATTCATAATAAACTTCTTGCAGTAGTTTCATTCCCACTTTTATTTTTGACTTCTACTAATTTCGGACCTAATTCCAGGCCCAAAATTATGGCTGCTAATTTGATTGTTATTACTTGAGTTTGTACATTTTCTTTCACATCACCGCCAGTATTTTTCACAATTTATCACATTACCACAGACTTTGGAAGGGTTCTGCCGGTGTGAAAAAAATCTTGCGTGTTGATTATCTTGCGTTTTGGGACCAGGACCACCCGTCAGTGCAGTTTATCACAAATCCGTACACCTTTTTTAATCAACACAATATTTTAATATGGCATTCAAGGCAAGGAAGGCATTTTGATTAATTTCGACAGTGGTTACAAGAAACCTCAAGGAACCAGAAAAAAGGTTCCTTTTGCTCCAAAGAAGAATAATGCTAAATCTATTAGGAACAACATTTATTAAAAACTTATTAAAACGGAGTTCCTAATATCTGATGACCACAGTACCCTGATTATCTTCCACCTTCCTTATAGTTGTACGAATTTTCTGTACACTCCAAAATTTCTATGGACCATGAAGGAATGGTCCAAAACTAACAGCACGTACGCACACTCCTAGTTCAGAGCACGTTCTCCGTATTAGGCAGGCCAAGAAACAAAATAATGTCCGCAGCCTTGACTGACTAGGAATAATGGCTTTAGCAGCAGAGCTTTGTCAAAGGTTGGATGTGGCTTTAAACAAACTATGTAACCAAATTAAAATTAAATTAAAAATAATGTATAGATGTACATCTCAAGCTAGAAAGCAAATTAAACCACAAAAGATAAGAAATTAAGAACCAGCAACAAACCACGAAGGAAAAAACAAGCAAGTCTCATGAACAGGTGACTCTCCTAAGAGAAGATTTAAAGTTAAGAAAATTTTGAGTTACTCACACACTCCTTTAGCAGGTTATTCCACTCAGTGATAGTTCTTAGGAAGACACCCTATCAAGTTGACCATACCAACAGTTTCGGGGATAGTCGACTTAAAAACATTTCTTGTATTAGCAACACTGTTGATGTGCCACGGAGCCACCTTTTAGGGGTGAACTGTTTTTTTTTTTTTTTTGCGAATAGCGCCAGTCTGAGGGAACACAACACGGGAGGTATACTGATTAGTACGGCGTATAAGTAACTTTTGATCACTACAAATCTGACCATGGACAAACTTCCAGAGCATTTCAATTCCTGTACGAGTAAAGAAAATAAACCATGGCTTCCCGGTAACCAGTTAAAAGTGTCTCACTGGGAAATCAAGTTTAACCGAAGCAGTCTCATTACAATTCCCCATTACTGAATCCGAACTACAAGTGCCCCTCTGAGTTCCTGACGTCCCGGAAACGATGTTACCAGGTAATGGAAGGATTATTGTTGTTTCTTCTTGTTACAGGTTTGGTTAGCCAGTTCTCTTAGCTTGAATATTTTCAGGAGATGTTTCACCGGGAATGAGTTTCACAGAGATAAGAGTTTCACCCGGGAATGAGTTTTAATAACGACACAGAAAATTCCCAACAACCTGAAATTACCAGTGGTAACACCAGCCCGACTACGGAAAAGGCAACAGAGCAGCTGCATAATTTTTACGACAGACATTTTCTTTGGAGTAGAAAAGAACGACGCCATTTTTTTTACGAGCGTGTCTATTCTTTTCTTCCCACTGCATCTTTTAATGCTTGACAATAACTATGATAATTCAATCTGACAACATGTGGATTTTCACAGCATGTGTCAACTGAACTACAGTACGCATTTGACCTTGGGTTGCATTAGCCATATAAAATAGTTCTAAAAAATAGTGTAAGAATTGGCTTATCAAGTAAAAATATAACGGGTGTCAACCTGATACGTACACTGTACAACACATTTTCAGTTGAACGAGTGGTTGGTGAATTAATCATGTTACAGTTTTAGATCGTAAAGTAGTTGAAGTGGCACTATTATCGACTGAAAAGCGAACGAAAATACCATGGCGTCATCTAGAGGCAGTGATATTGTCAACCCTTACAGCTTCCAGGTGCACGGAGACGTATCAAGTTTTCACTTAATAATTAAGGAGGTTGTGGTTTGCTTGTTTCGTGAAAACAAATGCCGTTGTGCATTCTTTGCTTGGTGCAAGCAAGTGATAGCGCTAGATGTTGCCAGATTTTGCAGACTTTCATTTGGTGATAGTGCCACTTACATGGAAGATCTTGCTTCACTACCCAATACTCAAGACTCAGTTCTACCCCGACATGG
>JAHWFP010008310.1:93628-126311 GCA_023313725.1 Lithobius niger | reverse complement strand
TGAAAACAGTTTCAATTTTGGGTTGTGGTTCATGTTTACCCTTTTCGTCATCTGATAAATTCATCAATTTCTTGGTCGACATATATTTAAGAAATACCTTTTAACAAGATTAAAAATAACACTCTTTTCGAAACTAGGAGAATATTAGAAAAAGTTACAGCTTGCATACAATGTGAGGATTGCCGAAGCGACCCACTGACGCAACCTCACACAGTCGGCCTTCCGAAACAAAGCACAAAACGCAAGGTCTCTCCCCATGCAGCTCTCGAGATGACAGCATCATCTCAAGTATCCGGGCAATTAAATAACATTTTGAACAATCAAAAGAGTCTTCACGAACGAACCCTGGAGTCTGAAAGGGGAACCTTGCACCCATTTTAATGCAGGCTAAATAAAGTGGTCAAATTTGCAAATAATGCATTTGAATAATCTTAAGTTAGGGTGGATTTATGCGACGACACCTTCTCGCTCGCCAAACGCTATTTGCTAGTCAACCATTATTTATTTACAATTGGTTTCCAATTTCTACTAAATGAATGCAGCATTATATAAAACATATAAATACCAAGAAGAATAAAGAACAAAGTGTAGTTCAGTAATTGTAAACATTGCCATTGCCATCATTTCACGCTGCTTCCAAAATGTGCTATTCTCGCACAAAGAACAGCATCTGGCAGTGATCAAACGATGGTACAATAAATAGCTGCTTGCAGAGAGAATTCAACAGAGAATTCAAAATCCAACATGGCGTCCACTTCGGGGTTATCAAATCTAAAACAAACCATCGAAAGCTGGCATTCAGAAATCAGACCGCCTTCTTGTATTGCTGTAAAAATTGTTTTGTTTTTGTCAAAAATCTACGCTGTCATGTTACATGCATTGTACGTCATGTCGCTTTGTTGATTACCATGTATAGACGACTCGAAACCACATGCTCCGGTACAGGCAGGAAGCAGCCAGCAAATTCAGTATTAGCCAAGCAAAAGCAAGTGAGCGAAACACTTTATGCTGAGAATCGTTGCATAAACGCACCCTCATTCATTAGTCACCAGTGGCAATTGGGTAAGCTGAAGCTTAGTAAGAACCATTATAAATATGCTCGAGGGAGAATCATTAGTTCACTGTTCGAACAAAGGCGGCACCAGGGCTTCTTTATATCGGTGCTATTTTTGTATTCCATGTTCTACAGACAATTACTTTTGGATATTCTGCCTAGTTTGATTTACCTAGGTCTCGTGAAATGATTGCTTAGTAAGTAGGCTAACACAAATTCTGGGAAGCTGCCATGGGTACCTGCTTTTTCACATGTGTACTTTTTTTTTTTTTTACAAATTGTTTGCAATCCTATTTTATAATACCGAACACTTCCGAACAGAGCAAAAATGTACCAAACACATCAACCTGTAAAATATAATTTAAAACAACTTGATTCACAAAGATTCAAATTACCAAAGTACAAGTTTCTCAATAAATGATGTTATGTTCACATGGACTTGTAAGTGTATGGACAGATGTGGAAACTAAGTTTCATCAATAAGGCCATGCAAAGTTAAAAAAGTGGTTCTCGGCACAAAAAAGTTGAAAACTGACGAGGGATGAGGCTTTTTTTTTTTTTTTACACATTTGGTTCTCGGGGACAGGGGGATGAGGTTTTTAAAAAAAAATTTAACACATTTTGTGGTAAGAAAAAAACCTTTATAACACTCATTTTTATTGGACGTACAAGTCGTGACTATCAAACATGTTTGATGTTTTCAAATGGTTGACTACACTTAAAACTGGCTTAAAATTCCCCAATCCCGTAAATTGTTTGTCCCACATACAGTTTGCACCGATCCTAACGCCATCTTGAATTACTGGATTTGTAGTTTCGGTAGTTTTCGGAATTAAAACGAACACCAGCACACGTGTATGTCACGACTAGTTCGTCTTCCAAAAGCAATTCGTCCGAATAGTGGTTAACGCTTTTTATTTCTCAGTGAAGGAAAGAGATTACTTCAAGGGTAAGTGTTGACTTGATCTACACATTGAAAAAAAAAGAATGGCCACATTGCTTCAACACAGCATTTCTAAAGCTATTTTTCAGAATTTTTATTCGAAGCAAGCATAGATCAGATTTCAGAAACCCCTCCAAAATATAATTTGATGCTCGAGGCTTTTTAGTTGATGCAGCGGATTATGTAATATTGATACAACAGTAGTGATGAGACTTTAGAAAAGTTACTAATTAATTTTATTTCTTACAAAAAATCGATGCGGGAGGGCCTGAGAACCATTTTTTTTTTACTTTGCATGGCCTAAGAAATCTCCTGTCTCTCTACATTCCCCCTCATAACTTCTGAACGGGTAGAGTTAAGAACTTGTGGTTTGGACCATCAGAAAGCTGGCGAAAAAACCTTCGAAACGGTGTATTCAAAACATTAACATCCATTAACTAGAAGTGAAATATGTTCGATTTGGTACTTTTCTTTTGAAATGCCAAACACCGAACCGAACCGAAGACCTTCTGTTCGGCCATGTTCGGTTCACACTTACTATTTAATTTTATGCATCACAATTTCTTCCTTTTAATGATACATCACACCACTGTTTCACAATTCTTCAATAGAAATTTTTATTTCCAGTTCCAGTAATCTTTGTAATTCTCTCTATAAATAATTTTTTTTTTGCGATTTCAGGACGCTTTTATAATTTAATGTAATAAAAATAATGTTGCACCCATGTATGACACCGTATAGCCACCATCAAAATGAGTACAGCGACGCTCAAGTTCCGCATCCAGAAGACACTCCATTTTATGAACAATACGATGCAAGAAGCGAGTCTTTTCTGGTCACATTGCTTTCGGTTTCAATATCAAGAATCCTTCCTTCAAAATCAACCTCGGACACGACTACCTCCGAGTCCAACATCAGAGTGGATAATTTGCTTGATTATATCATAGTTCGTGTGCTTTGCCTTTTTTTCGCACCATGACTCTTTATTTCTCACATTTTTCCACACCGGCAGCACCCCTGCAAATTTGACAACAGAAATAAAACTTCTCCCCATAAATATAACTTAATTAAATACGCCATTACATTCACGGCTCAAATTTCTTGAGAAAACTTGCGTAGCACAAATGCTACACAAAATAAACATCCGTGTCGCAAACGAAAAAATGATTCATAATCTCTAACCAATGATTTATTTAGCAAAAATTAATTAAAAAAAAATTAGTTTACTTTATTCCAACTGACGTAGCGGTAGCAATTTTTGTTTCACTTTCACTTTGACACGCCCATGAACGCCCACGATACACATAGGCAGGAGCCTATAGAAAATAACCAGGAGCACTACAGTGCTAAGTCAGGAACACCTAAAGTGGTTTACGAATTTGTTAGCAGAGGTCGCCACCTGCATGAGATGGTTAAAGGTGTGCGTCACGTTCTCAATGCCAATTTCCGGTCCTTTGTTTTTAAGCAATAAGTGTTTAACATGGAAACAATGTCAAAGTATCAATAAAAATAACTTAAACAGCCAATCTGTTGTTCGTAAGTTTTGCTAGCCAACAATAAAATAGAGCGTTGCTTTCGTGGCACACATCTGCTTCGCGTGCTACGTTTCAGTTTCGATTTTAGACAACTTGGCACAGGCGCAGTATTGCTGCTCCTTCTGGCGCGTACTCAATTATGCACTCCTAACATAGACTAGCCACACATGCTCTTGTAGTTTTCTATAGGCTCCTGACATACGGTATTTTGGCCCCCGCTTCTGAAACGAAAGGGCCGCCAACTAGATACTGAGGGTGACGGTAGAACCAGTCATTTACCAGAATCCATAGCAATGTGCAGTCGGTCTGAAAGAATCTACTGAAAACCAGACCTCGCTACACAGCTCCCATGCAACCCAGCTTTACGCATATGTTATGTGTGTACCTGATGACCTTTGTGTAAGGGGCGCTTGGGGTCATGACCCTTGTAATTGGGGTGTGAACCCCGGAGTGGAGTGGTAATAAAAAGACGAGCACGCAACTGTACCTCGTGTCCGATAGCCTACTCAATACCCACATATAACATGGTGTAAGAAGTGGTGCCAGTATTATTTCTTCCCACGAACGAATCATTGAATTGATCTTTAACGAACAAGACCACCGCAAGCGCAAGTATGAACAAAATACCGTTACCGAAGCAGTTTGAGCCAGGCGACCGTCCAGCCAGCAATTGGGAAAGATGGCGTGAAAAATACGAACTATATGCTGTCGCGTCTGGAGTGACAAAACTCACGATTACGGAACAACGAGCGATCTTATTAACGGCACTGGGCGATGACGGATATGATCGGTACAAGGACTTTCAAATAGCAGAGGTGGGTGACGATTTAACGCCGACAGTAATACTAAACAAGTTTGACGAATACTACCAACCCATGAAAAACGAAGCCTACGCAAACTTCCACTTTACCTTAATACGACAAGAATCGCACCAGTCTATTGATGATTTAATGGTTCAATTACGGCGTGAAGCACGGGAATGCGGGTTTGGATCTGCGACCGACAAGTTAATCAAGGGTCAGTTAATTGTGGCAGTAAAAGACGGGGCTGTACGTCAGCGAATGATTCGAGACCCCACCTTAACGTTGGCAGACTGTGTGGATTTATGTCGAGCGGCGGAATCATCTAAACTACAAGCCTACAAGATTGAAAAAGAAGGCAGGCAACAAGAAATGGCAGTTAACAAACTCTCATCCGAAACACGTGAAAATTTTAATCAACGAAGGCCCAATCGCGGTAGGCAATATGGCGGAACCACGTTGCAACAGGGTACCAAACGAACTGACGAACGCACCAAGCCCAAACAGGAAGTCGGCAGTCGCGCAAGAGGAAGTGACGACTGGCGCAGCCAAGATGGCGGAGCTAGAGGTGTTTACGGAACGCAAAGGCAGTGTCCAGCCTGTGGGTTGAGCCACGAACCGCGCAACTGCCCTGCATTTGGGCAAAAGTGTTTTAATTGTAATAAATTTAATCATTACTCAAGAATGTGCCATAAGATGCAAAGGAGAGTGGCTGCTTTGAACGAGGACGACGATGAGACACAAACAGTAAGTGACGAGTCGCCGATGTACGAACTTTCAACGCTGAGAATTGGGACCATAACAAACAAAATAAGCTTTCAGAAGGAAGACGAGTGGCTAGAAACTGTTACTATACAGCAAAACGACATCAGTTTTCGATTGGATACAGGTGCAGACGCTGACATTTTACCAATAGGGTGCATAAAACAACACAATTTGCAAGTGTACATGGAACCAACTAAAGTTAAACTGCTGACTTACACAAACAGTAGAGTGCCAATACGAGGCCAATGCGAAATGAGTTGCAAGATCAAAGGGAAAATAAACGTGCTCAAATTTTTGGTTGTTGACACTCCAACTCAACCAATCTTGGGCCAAAACACTTGTGTTAAGTTAGGGTTGGTCCAACGTTTACACGAGTTACAACACTCACGAGCATACACCAAGGAGTCGTTGATAAATGAATTTCCTGATGTGTTTAAGGGACTTGGAAAACTACCTGGAACGTATTCGATAAAAATCAAACCTAATGCAGTACCTCATATCGCCTGTCCAAAGAAAGTACCAAGAGCCTTAGAGAGCAAAGTGTTAACAGAATTGCAGTGGATGTTGGACAATGACGTAATTTGCAAAGTGCACGAGCCAACAGAATGGGTGAATAACATCTCGATTGTTTCGAAACCGGATGGCAGCGTAAGAATTTGCATCGATCCACGCAAACTTAACGAAGTAATGGTGCGTGAAAGGCACCAAATGCCCAATAATGAAATACAGTTTGCGAGGTTGGCGGGAGCCAGAGTTTTCACTTTACTTGATGGATGGAAGGCTTTTCTACAGCTGGAACTGGACGAAGAGAGTTCCAAGTTATGCACGTTTACAACCCCATACGGATTATACAGATTTAAGAGGATGCCTTACGGTGTATCTTGTGCTCCGGAGATTTTTCAGCGAGCAGTGGAGACTGTATTTGGCGAGGTCAAAACAGTAGATCCGTGTCATGATGATTTGTTGATATGGGGAACTGATACGGCACATCACGATGAGAAACTGCGTGTAACTATGCTTGCTGCACGACAGGCCAATTTGAAACTTAACAAAAAGAAGCTGCAGGTGGGACTGACTGAAGTCAAGTACCTTGGCCACATAATTGGTTCCTCGGGCATTAAAGCGGACCCCGCAAAAACCACTGCGATTACAGACATGACGCCCCCAACGACAAAACCAGAGCTACAACGATTCATAGGTATGGCAACCTATCTGGCCAAGTTTGTGCCACATTTCTCAGACGAGTTAAGACCGTTACGTTTGTTATTAGCAAAATCTTCAGAGTGGTTGTGGACGGCTACACATGACAGGCACTTTGAACGAATTAAACGTCTACTGGTGACATCACCGGTCTTAACATTTTATGACCACAGTCAGCCGCTCACGATTCAAGTCGACGCGAGCTCCTATGGTTTGGGGGCAGTAGCACTTCAGCAGGACAAGCCGATTGCATATGCTTCTGCAACTTTGACTCAAGCACAGACGGGCTATGCACAAATTGAAAAAGAACTTTTGGCAGCAGTCTTTGGGTGTGAACGATTCCACTACTACGCCTTTGGGAGACCAGTGACACTTGAAACTGACCACAAACCATTAGTTGGACTTTCCACAAAACCATATGAAAAAATAACGCCACGACTTCAACGTTTACTGCTCCGACTACAACGGTATGACATCACCTTTGTGTACCGACCGGGCAAGGAAATCGACCCAGCAGACGCTTTATCACGGCAGCCCAGCAAGACTGACAAAATGGAAACTGACGATACAAAACATGATAACCCTTTGTTTTGTCTTGTGGTGCAGGTCAGTGACACGAAAATTGAACAGGTGAGACAAGCCACTGAAGCTGACCAAACACTTCAAACGATCATGGCCTACGTCACAAATGGATGGACTACAACGAAGGCGGAGCTACAAACTGAGCTGAAACCATACTTTGACTGTCAGGACGAACTCCATGTGGAAGGGGGAATACTGTGTAAAGGAGACAGGTTAGTGATTCCCGAGTCACTACGCGATGAAATGCTACAAATCATACACGAAACACACCGAGGTGTCGTTGCGTGCAAAGCACGAGCACGCGAGTCACTCTATTGGCCAGGGATGTCGGCGGCCATTGACAAAATGGTTGCAAACTGCCAAATTTGTCAACAGCATCAAAGAAATAACCAAAAAGAGCCACTCATTTCCCGACAGGATGCAGAATACCCGTTCCAGAAAATAGGTGTTGACTTTTGCAAGGCAGAGAACAGCGACTACATTGTGACAGTGGATTATTTTTCCAAATACATTGAAGCTTTTAAACTCGCTTCAAAGACGGCTCGTTCAGTAGTGGAAGTGATCAAGTGTTTATGCTCACACTACGGAAATCCCCAAATTCTAGCATCTGATCAAGGACCACCGTTCGACTCCAACGAATTTCAAACATTTTTGAGTGAGTGGGGAATAACTTGGCAGCCGAGCAGCCCAAGATTTGCACGCTCGAACGGCCAGGTGGAAAGGGTAATTCAAACCTTCAAACACCAACTTGTGAAAACTCGTCAAGATGGGAAGGACTTGCAACAACTGCTTCAGGCGAACAGGGCAACACCGCTCCCTTGTGGACTGACACCAGCAAAATTGTTTTTAAACAGAGAGATACGAACACGTTTACCGATTTTACAAACCGTCCTCACTCGGGGTGCAGTCAGGCCCACGGCCTCGCAGCAATACAGAGTCGAACGAGAAGAACTTCACGCGAACCAACACACCAAAGAACTTCCTCGACTTGCCCTGAATCAAGAAGTTTGGGTAAAACTCTCGCCCAGTGACAAGCAGTGGGCACCGGCAACAGTAGTCAAGGTAGGGCCAGCACCGAGATCTTACCATGTGAGGTGCTCGAATGGAACAATTTACCAGCGCAATCGGTTTCATTTAAGACCAAGGTTGCACCCATTAGGAACGTGCACCCGACCACTCGAGCAGGGCCTAGACCATGGGAATGCAGATGACCTCTATCCGGAAAGAGGGACGAGAAGAGGGGTTGTTCAAGATGAACCACTTAATCTGCTACCTCCAGCACTGGGTAGGGAAAGAGCTCGAAGAGCAGCTAGAGCCCCAGCATGGACTAAAGACTATATAATGGACTAAGTAAAGGACTACTTCATTACGTACTAATCAAAAGAACAGTTCACCAGTCAATTGTATTACCCGATTGGTTTATTAGTGTTGTGTTAGTTTCATAGGCTAAATTTAGCATTAAGAGGGGTGGCGGGCTTAACTAAAAAAAAAAAAAAAAAAAAAAAAAAAAAGTAGAAAAGGGAGATGTTATGTGTGTACCTGATGACCTTTGTGTAAGGGGCGCTTGGGGTCATGACCCTTGTAATTGGGGTGTGAACCCCGGAGTGGAGTGGTAATAAAAAGACGAGCACGCAACTGTACCTCGTGTCCGATAGCCTACTCAATACCCACATATAACAGCATAAAAATAAAATCTACCATTATTTGTTAAATTCAACTTATTTCATTTACCCTGCCTACAACAATAGCACAGTAGCATTAAGGTTAATTTATACACAATCACAATCTTCCCTGTGGGGCTCGTTCACCGGCTCCTGCTATTAGTGGGGTGTAAGTAGCAAGTTCTGGTTTTAAGGAATGCTAAGGTTCACCGTATGAAAGGGAGGGATTAGCATCTCTGCGTCAGCCAACACGAACACGAATACGCTGATAACAGCTAGTTTAAGACTGTTTTGTTGCTGAACTGAGATACAAATTTAATTTTGCATTGCTCAAGAGTAAACTTATGGTGCAAACTGCAATGCGATACAGCTTATTTTAAACCTTGATGCTGCCATCTAGTAGTGGCAATGTACCAACCACTGTGTGCATTCCTCTACAGAGGCCCTAGGTTACTTATGGGGATCACAATTACACTATTGTAGTTAGTTCGATCTTTGATAAATACAGGTAGATAGATGGGGAATGGTCTGGGACCTACATGGAAGTTTCCCCTACTACAGCTGCAGCCGCTAGTGTAACGGTGCGCACCACTAGCCGGCGCCATGTATTTGCTCTGCGCTGTACCTAACCCTTGGTATTCTTACGTTGCTATTAGCTAGGTTAGTCTGCATTGCCTTTTGCGATCTGAGAGCCATTCAAAGAGTCTTGCGATGACAACTTCTCGGCCAAGTTTGTGTCCTTGTCTCCTCTATTTGGTCCATCACCTTCAAAATTGAGGGTATCGTCTTCACAATCTGAGGCGTTGTCTGTGAATTTTGGTTTGTTGTGTCTGAAATTTGAGGCGACGTGTTCAAAATTTGGAGTGTCGTCTGCACAATTTGAGACATCGTCTTCGGAATTTGGGGTGTTGTGTTTGAAACTCGGGGTGTTGGCTTTGAAACTTGGGGTGCCGTCTCCGGAATTTGGTTTGCTGCCTTCAAAATTTGGGCTGTTGTCTCCACAATCTGAGGTGTCGTCTGTGAAATCTGATTCGTTGTGTTTGAAGTTTAGGACGTCGTCTTCGCAATTTGGACTGTCGTCTTCACAATTTGAGGTGTTGTCATTGGAATTTGGTTTGTTGCCTTCAAAATTTGCGGCGTTGTCTTCGAAATATGGGGTGCCTTCTTCCAAATGTGGGGCATCGTCATAAACTAGACCAGTGAATTCGTTCTTTTTTATATGTATATTCATGTGACGTTGCAAGTGGCTCTTACGCGTAAAACCTTTACCACACACTTCACATATATACCGTTCCAATCCCGTGTGTATAGTTTGGTGTTTACGTAGGTTAGCCGGCTGATTAAATGCTCTACCACACTCCTTACATTTGAACGGCGTTTCTCCCGTGTGTGTCCGGATGTGCGCACGCAGAGTGTCATTTAATGCAAACGCCCGACCGCAAAGCTCACATATATACCTCTTTTCTCCAGTATGGATACTCATGTGCCGCCGTAGACCCGCAATCCGAGATAATACTTTACCGCACACGTCACATTTGAGTTGCCCGGCTCCTGTGTGCTTGTTCATATGCATTCGCATGTTCGCCAATTGTGAAAAAGCCATTCCGCATACTTCACAAGCGTACGGCCTTTCACCAGTGTGCACGACTCTATGGCGCCTGAATTTGCTAATGTGTTTAAACGTAGCGCCGCAATATTCACATATGAACGGATTATCATTAGCGTGGGTTCGCATGTGAACTTGTAATTTCTCACTAGATTCGACCAGTTTTGAACAAATTACACATTCATGACGGGGAGTCTGACTGTTTTGTGGTTGTTGTTGTAGAGCTTCATCAACCCAACCTTGCTCCTCGGTTTTCTCCCCCATTTAGGATATTTAGATTAGATCTAATATTGTGGAGAAGTCTGGGGGTTACGCATGACCTTGAGAAGTAGTACAGCCTCCTCAATGATTTCGGTCAACCATGGTTGCCATCAGAGACGACAAACAGCTATTTAAATTTGGTTATTTAGTGGAGCTCAGGCGACAAAGCCAAGTGACCCAATTCATTAAGATCTGGACCGTGCTATTGACAATGTAAGTGTGCGGCGCCGCGCCGCGCCACGCAACGCAACGCCGTCAGCCAAAAGTGAAACGATACTTGAGCCGCTGCCATTAATTTTTCCAGTGGCGTGCACAGGAGGGGAAAAGGGGTGTCATTGCCTCTGCCCTTTTGCAAAATACCCTTTTTGTAAAATAAATTGGCAAAAATAGGCCTAAGAATAAAAAAAACAAACTGGCCTAAAAAGGGCCTAAAAAGGGCAAAAAAAGGTGAAGAAAGGGACGGAAAGGGGTAAAAAGATAGGGCAAGAAAAAAAAATGCATAGAAAAAATGTCTACTAAAACTTAGTGTGCTTTTTTACTACAGGTTAACTCTGCCCTCTCAGTGGTCTGTACACGATACTGAATTCTGCCATTGTGATTCACAATTGCAGTAAAAAGTATTATTATAAAATTCGAAATGAAAATAATAATCGACCAACAAACAACCAAATAGTCACCAATCACGTTTGTTTTTAATTACAATCAAGATTCGCATACAGCGGGATCTGTAGTGATTACACATAGCAAGAATTTATAAAGTCTTGCAATACTAAACCCCTCCCACTTTTGCTCTCCTACTGATTTTATTGATCATCCCGACCACATCAGGATAATAATGTGTTACAGGTGCAAGCAAAGTGGTCTATTCGGAGCTTTTGGCATATTGCTTTCCCAGTGGCTGCTGATTTTGCTGCCTCCGCTGACGTCACAATACAGAGCTCGACAGCTTGCGCACAAGTAAACCCAGAAATGCGCCAGTGCGCGCGCATCCTGTGACGTCATGTAATGAGCTTGGGAGTGACCAACTGTATTATCAGGAGCAAATGATGATGGAGCAGGCAGTCCGACGAGCCTGTTGTAGGCGAGGCGGGTGATGGGGGTGAGGGGAACCCACCAACCCTCCCCCTCACCCCCACCGCGCCTACTGCAGGCTCGTCGGACCACCTGCCCCATCTTCATTTGCTCCTGGTATTATATACTATTGTTCCACCAATCTTTGGTGCAACAAAAAATACCCTGGCTGGGTCCTTTTTCCGCTGTATCATCACTTGAGTGGAATGGCCTTGACCACGATGTCATCTGTGCTTCGAGCGACGATGTCTTTGCCAAAATATTGTTAGCAGGTTGTCACACACTTACACGTAGTCACTGTTGCTGAGGGTTTCCTCGTGGTTCTGTTTCCCTCTTTTGTTTCTTCCATTTTTTTAACATGTTTTTAATCTGAAATTGCTGTTTTACTCTTTTAGCGCATAGCAATTATTTTGTAAATAAATAAATAAATGGTAAATATTTTTCAGCAAATGAAAACAAAAATCCGGGTAAGGCTATATCAGCAAACTTTACGGAATGCCGCTGCCCTCCGAACACCGCCGCGCTGATTTATGCCACCGTGAAAAAAAAATTGATCTTCCCGTCTGCTGAAGAATGTATTTATTAATTATCTATTATCTATTAATTAGATATCTCTATTTGGAAATGTCTCAGGCTATCTAGGTTCGACTTGTCGGTTCATTTTGTATCCGATGCACAAAAACGAAAAAAAAACCTTTTAAAGGAGCGGTTGCTACCAAATGAAAGTCTGTAGGACGTAGCGCCATCAAGTTCTGTCTAGCGCTTGCTTGCAGCAAACGAAGGAATGCACAAAGAAATTTTTATTACCGCAATACACATGCCACGCGCCTCCTTAATTTTTGCTTGAAAATTTGGCACATCCTCGTGCACCTGGGAGCAAGATGATGATGCTATGGGTTTCCCTTTTGTAACAGAGTGCGGCCAAAGCCGCAATGCCCTCCAGTCAACTGGAAATCAACCAAAACAACCTCAACCCACTCCCCCTAAACCTTACCCCTCCTATTCCACCATCCCTAGAGCACCCTCTTTCCCCCCACTCTTCTCCCCTCCTCCCTCCACCCAAGGAGCCATCTTACAGCCTTCTCCCCCTCCATTCATCTTGACCGTTGAGGTCCTCCAATCCCCGGCACTCAATCAACACATGCTCCAACGTCTCTTCCACCTCCCCGCATATCCCACAAGTCGTATCCTCATCTTCCCCACCAGCCCTCCACATCAAATCCCTGGTATCCAGTGAGCCCGCCCAAGCCCTAAAGAACAGGACACTCCCCTAATCCCCCAGATACCATTTCTCCCACCCCATATTCCTTTCCTCCTCACGATACCTCGTCGTTGTCGACTTTTTTCCCATATCACGAGATTTCACCACCACATCTTTAATCCCCTTCCTCCCGCCCCTTCTACCCCCTATTCCTTCCCCTCCACCCGAACAAACTTCCCCGCCAGCCTCCTCGTCGCCTCCACCCACTTAGTACTGCACCATCTCGTCACATACTCATACACAGTACGCACTACGGCACCCTCCTCCATCTCCCTAACCCTCCTATCAAACTCAATCTTCGCCACCACCTCCCTCGACTCAAAACCAGACCAGCCCATTTTTCCAGTCACCACCTCTCCAGCAGTGAAGCTGTAAAGGTTAACGATACCACTTCCGCTAGATGGCGCCATGGTAGGTTCTTCAATATATTCTACCAGGGCGCCAGCTCGTTAGACTTTATAGCTTGCTTCCAGGTGCACTAGGACATACCGAATTGTTACTCAACAATTAAGGAGGCACGTGGCTTGTTTGTTGTTAAAAGATAGTTCTTTAGCACTTCGTCGCAGCAAGGGTTAGTAACTCTTACAGTCGCAATGGTTGCAACACAACATCACAGAAGGGTTACTAGTGCAAATAGCGCTCACCGCTTGACAAGGACTGTAGAAGCACGGACAACATGGCGCTGGAAATTGTAGCCATGGTGATCCTAGCTTAAGCCGGCCCACATTGTTCGTCAAAAATGCAAACAAACAAACATTACGCCGTCGCCAACTACCAAAACAATTCATGGTATTTTTTCAAACCACATATGGCAAATGTTAGCTAACACAATGCACCTTCACGAATTCGCTCTCCCTCGCTCTCCTTATTTTTGTTTGCCGGCCATCTTTCAGCTGCGTGATCGTGGGTTATTGGGACACAAACCAACTTTTTCTACACAATCAAAACTTTTATGAAACCGGAACAAGCTGGCCACTGGTGCGGGCACAGTTTACCATACATTGTCCTAGGTTGTAGTGTGTCTTATCAGGTGTTGGAACGTCGAAGTTCCGGTTTCATGAAAGTTTTGTGTATGTAGAAACAAAGTTGTTGTTTGTCCCAATGAACCACCGTTTGTAACAATACGCGTTTCTTCTCATTTGCACTCAAAACTCGTGCACGCTTAATATATCGCTTGCCGAGTGTTGCTTTCTGTACGAATATGCTCCTCCTGAAAGAAAGTGAGTTTGGTGGAACAGGTAAGTTTACCCACTAGGTCTTTAGAACATATAGGCCTATAGTCAACAGGCCTAAAACTAATAGGCCTGTAGCCTACCTGAATGGAATCAAATGGAAACGAAAAAAGTCCGCCTAATGCAGAATGTTGTGATCTAGGAAATCCTATAGGCCTAATCCCAATACATTTGCTAGCTAGGATTGGCTCTACTCAACTCGGTGCATTTGTGTGCCAAGATGGCTTCGAATTGTCTTGTCTTTTTTGTTATTCCTACCTGGTTCATTTTTAAGCCAAGTTGGCTTCGAATGGTCGTTTGTTTAAAGTTGTTCTTACCTGGTATAGCACTGCAAACAGGTCTACAGTAGTTTTTGTCATCTGTACCATAACATTTATTAAGGAAACCCCTGTTACGGGGCGTCGGACGAACGTCTAACTGGAAAATCGTCTAATGGAATAATTGTCTAAAATCTGTCTAAATAAAAAATCTGGAAAAGCATCTAAACGGAATATCGTATAATGGATAATTGTATAATGGATAAACGTCTAACTGGATTAACGTCTAACTGCGGTTTCTGATGTTATATGTATAGCCGCAGCGAGCGCGGCAGCACGAGCGAGGAAGGGGTATTAGGCGATTTTCCATTATACGAATTTCCAGTTAGACGTTTTTCCATTATATAAATTTCCAGTTAGACACTTTTCTATTATACTGTTTTCCGTTATACGTTCTTCCAATTATGCGATTTTCCAGTTAGACGATTATCCTTCGCCCCCCCCCCCTCCCTGTTACAAATGCCAGTGTACACAAGTTCAGAGAAAAAGGACATGGTCGCAGTCTGGGGGCTATGCGATGGAAATGAAAGGCAAGCCGCAAGAGTGTATCAAGAAAGGTATCCCGATCAACGACACAGCCAGCCCCACGAACCATCGGTAATGTTGTAGTCAAGCTTAGAGCGAGTGGTACGTTTGCTCAACCGTGGCGTGGATAACGATGGAATCGTATAGTGGGCAATGACGGGCAGAACAGATGGTCCTGGCTTTTGTGGCTGTCAATCCACACATAAGTAGCAGAGGTATTGGTGGACAACTAGGGATAAGCCACAGAACAGTATTTCGGATTCTATATAGGCATAGGTATCACCCGTACCACATTCATCTGCATCAAGCCCTGACTGATGACGACCTGTTTCGGACACAGGACTTTTGCTTGGTTATGCAGTGGTTGATGAATGACACTCCTTTGTAGAACATGTGGTGTTTTCAGATGAGGCAACCTTTCATTGGGATGGCACAGTGAACAGGCACAACATGCATTATTGGTCTGATCAAAATCCACATTGGTTACGTCAGAACTCAGAACTACTTCCATGTTCGGTTTAAAACCAATGTTTGGGTGGGCATCATGGGGAACAGGGTCATTGGACCAATCTTTTTTGATGGAACCCTTAATAGGCAAAGTTATTTGCAGTTCCTGCAAACGGAACTGTTGAATGCCCTTTATGATTTGCCACTAGCGGTAAGGATCAACATGTGGTTCCAACAGGATGGAGCACCACACCCACTATCATCTAGGCTACCTGTTCGACAATGGTTGAATAACCAGTTCCCCAACCGCTGGATTGGTAGGGGTGGACCAGTTCCATGGCCAGCGAGGGCAACCTATCTTTCTCCGTTTGAGTACTTCTTTTGGGGTTTCATTAAGAACGAGGTGTATGGGAGAGAACCCTTGTTGCTCGATTACTTAAGGATCGGACTCAAGCAGCAGTTGAGACATCATGCCTGACGTGCTACAAAACGTTCGTGCAACATTCGTTAGCAGGTGCGAAAAGTGCCTAGTGCTAGAAGGTGGGCATATCGAACATCTGCGTTAGATTTTACAAGGGGTCCATTTTGGTCAATGTAGCATTGCTTAAAAATTGACTATAGGCTTATTGGGTAAAGTTGTCTGGTCCACACTGTATTGCTTTAAGGTCGCAGAGAGAACTAGATAATATACCATGTACGGTTTATAAAAATACTGCAGATTGTTGTGTCAGTTTGCGACAGCATAAAAGCGAGTTACTGGCATCTGTGGGCCAGATTAAGCTATGATTACCAGCACCATGTTGTTTGTGCTTCTGCAGTCCTTGGTCAACCAGCGAGTGCTATTTGCATTAGTAACCCTTTTGTTACATTATGTTGCGATTGTGCAAGTTACTACCCCCTGGTGGCGGCAACCCACTTTTAAAATGTGCTGACCGGATTATGTCTCCCATTAATCCATGCTAATCTTGTGCTATACAGTTGCTAAATGCCTTTTACATTTTAAAAAATTGCTTGCCAGTGGCACACCCTGGATATTTCTGTTTTTTTGTGTGTGTGGGGGGGGGGGGGGGGGGGGTGGGGTGAAATTGCAGAGGTCCGATAATTCGGCTAAGGGGTCTAGAGACGTGGGAAGGAAGGAGATTGCTTTTGGGATTTAGTGGGGGCAGAGGAGAAATAGGACACTCCATCTCCCTGGGATGTGCCACTGTTACTTTGCGCTGCAGTACATGCTGTCAAATTCCCATAGGAAAACTACAATATAGACTCTTACGAAGTAGTAGGAACTGCGACCATAACTACTTTTATAACCGCCTAAACTCCTTCATCTCTAACGACATGAAATGGAAATGCCAATATGACTGATTGAATTTTGTGGCAACCGTATGATTAAATACATAAGTGAATAAATATATTAAACTACTATTTCATACCCATTCTTTTCCTAGTGGATAAGAAATATTCTAGAGAAGACAGACATATCTACACCTGTTTTTCAACCGGAACTCCTAATAACTCCATTTTGGGGTGCCGTGAAAATACAAGTTAAAAATAAAATTAATGACCACAAAACTTCCTCATATACAAAGCTTCCCACAAATGGTTAAGTTTAGCCTAGTCACCTCCCCCGTACGGTAAATACTTTCTTGACACGCAGTCTTATACCGGTAATAGCAACGACAACTCTAAAGGAGGAGACCATCGTAGCATGCCGTAGACGAAAAAAGGATGTAAATAAATGCTGTAAGCAATAAAAAGCTGTGCAGTATTGATCCAAGAACTAGGCTACATCCAAACAATAGGAAAATATTCACAGAAAACTAAAAACACCCAACTGCCTTCACAAAAATGCAACAACTAGATGAGTAACTACCATGAACAAGAAACACTAGACAAGCAGATACACTTTTTTAAATGTGTTACAGTGCAGCACGCTGACAAGCAAACATTAACACTGAAAAAGGTAGTGTACACTTGTTCGTCTTCTTCCTTACACAAACACACACACGTATCTTAAATTATGTGTGACAGATGACTGCAGAAAGCTACACGACTGGCCAAAGAGAAGTTTCACCCCATCTACCCAATCAGTATGACACTCCCTTCCGACTAGGTTTACTGCTGACCTCGCACCCTCCTACATGATTAACGACTACTCGTCTCACTCAATTCACATAACCGGGACCAACCTTGCACCCTTAATTGGCAGAAAATGGGTATGTGGGTCTGACACTCCCTATTTTGTAGCCCTGTCAGCTGTTTTGTTCCCTCCAGCCCTGTGTGACCCAAGGTATGTTCAATCTCCTACAGCCGGAACGATTCAGAGTTGGGCGACATCTCTTCCACAGTAGGTTTGAAGACTTAGCCCACCATGATTCAATACATACTATAAGTGTAAACTATCTAAGAAAAATATACCGCTGCCCACACACACCTAGTCCGAAAATTCCAGCACATTAGAAGCTGCAGCAACTTTTGACCCATAAAAGTTGCCCATAGGGTGCCCTAGGGTTGCGAGCTGGATTCCATGGAGTCTCATACTCCGTGAATGCCTCACACCTGTTGTGTATTTTTGTAAGTCCCCCCCCCCCCCACTAAATCGGGATGGGGTATTGGTCAGAATCCTGAGGCATTCTAGAAAGACCTTCGTCATTATAATTAGAGAGCTGGACGAAGTGTGCTACCTGTTTGGACAGGTGGATCCAATATTTTCGAGCTGTAATGATGGTGAGGGATGATTCCACTAGATTGAAGGTAGTTGGATTTAAAAAAAAATTTAATTTTTCTTTTCGTTTGTTGACGTGGTCCGTCTTCAGGAGTGGGAAGAAAAAGTGGTGATATCTGAAGATGGAGCACGTTACGATTTAAGCCCTGTGATGCTAATGATGAAAGCGGGCTAAAAGTCCGGAACAGGAACGGCATTCGTGCTGTATTATTGTTTGAAGGAATTGAGTTGACACAATGAATGGAATTCATGGGAGTTTAGGATTCCACTGGTGCCATCAAAAAGAGGAAGTTCATTAACACAGATGATTGGGAGTGGTTTGGGGGTTGTCGGGTGTGCGTTATGTTTCAGTTTTGGTGTGAAAATGCTCATTTTTCAGAAAACGGAATTGCTGGAAAATCTCAGTCGTACCTGTTCCAGAATGCCTAATCATGCGTTGTGGTTTTATGGTTTCTTGGTTTTAGTTACGCAAGCTAAAATTAAAGGCAGAGCCTTCAGCACGGGCTTTGCACCCAGAGCAAGGAAGATGGTGAATGTGTATGTTGGAACACAACACTGTGTTAAACTTGGATGGGTTGGCTGGAAAGAGTCGAGGTCGTTGAATTGCCAGATGGATTGTGAGGCAAACTTTGTTGCTGGCAGGTTGGAAGTTGCCTTCAGCCAATCTTGAGCTTGAACGTTGCTGTCAAGAATTACCGATCCGGGGTTGACGGCAGTGGATGTGGAAGGTGTTGAGGAGGTGGAGATCGGATCCAGGGGTATAATCGAGAAAGAGAACAAGCGGGGATTTCAGCCTGTGAAGGCTGAAATCCCGAAGAGTTGGGAGGCATAGATTTCATCTTGGCCGTCTTGGTTAAGTCGGATGCTGAATGAGGGGATGACCGCAGGGAACCACAGAAGCTGATAGAAACTGCGACGGTGAAAGTGTGAGCATGGAAGCTGATGCCGTGGGCAGTGGGGGCGATGGCGATGGCTGACAACAATGTTTGGGTTAACTGGTGGAGGGCTTGCGGTCGAAGGAGAGGCCATCGTGGGAAAAAATCCTACGGTGTACCCATGAGTCTTGCCATGGACGAAGGACTTTCTTCAGCGACAGGCAAACTTGGTATTCGGCGACAGAAGAGACTTGATGCAGCAGTGGACGACAGTTGAAGCGGGGAAAAAGCAAAAGCGTGGCCGATCTGTTGCACACTAGAGGGAAAAAGATGGCCGCCTACCATAGGAAGGAGGAGTGTGTGGCACATGTGCACTTGGGTTGCGAAGCTGGACGGATCTCTCCAACTAAGAAACCTCTAGGGAAAGAAAGCATTTGGGGAAGGAATGCTAAAATTCACAGGTAATTGATATTTGCGATTGGCAAATAGAAAAATGCATGTAACACGTTACGATGTCAAATGATTGTTCTTTCATGTGGAGCTCCAGCCAGAAGAGGGAAAGCACTTAGCCAAGAATACTAGGTACGTCAACAAGAAAAGGACCTTTATGGACTAAACAAAACCATCATGAATGATATAAATAGTTGGATGAAATTTGGCATACCAGGAATTACATCAAAAGTAAAGACGACCATGGTCTTTATTCTAGGTGCTCTAATGGAGAGTGCACTTAAGTAGTAGTGCTTGTTGATGAAACAGTTCTAGACACTGTGGAAGAAAATGACCTAAGACATATTTGAAGTAAAACATAACAGTGCTTTCAAAATAAAGTGCTTGGAGAGGTAGTATGTTATCTGTAAATTCGCTTTAAATGTGACACTGTAGGATTCTTCGCCATTGACCAGGAGACATACATAAAAGCCAAAGTGAAGGAGTACCCACCTCAAAATAACAAAACCTTCAGCATTTTCACTTCACATCAAGTAATACTACAACAGAAGTTGGAATGACTGGCAGGAAGTTCTGGATACAAATGCAACTTACAGAAGTGTCAATGGATCACTGTTGTATGTGCAAATGAACTCTTTGCCTGGTGTTGTGGCTTCTATCACTAGTACGCATGGAAAGCATCCGAACCAATGCAGTGAGAATGGAATAAGGTGAACAGTGTGTAGGTACTTAAAAACGCACAGCTGCTGCAAAGTACATCTGCACAAGCCTCACTGGAGGACAAGTCGAAATATTAAGCTACTCAAATGTCGACTGAGGAGGTTGTTAGGTTTTGAGGATTGAATAAATCAGCAATAAAATGCTTGAATCATGTGAGTGTTTACTACTTCGTTTTACACTACATGCACGGATTCACCTACAGGGTTTTCCCTTCCACCCCAAGTGTGCAAGGGATGTTCCCGATTGTGGCGCCGCCAATATAAGGGGAGCAGCCTAACATAACAGTGGTGACCTAACAAACCTACGCTCAAACTCTGGTTATTTCTTACAAGTGTCTGGTGCAACTGTCTGCTGGAACCCACAAAAGCTGGAGGTGCGTTCTTCAACAGAAGCAGAGTTAATTTTTCTCATGGAAGCCTACTGGGAAGCTTTGTGGATAAGCACATAATGAAAGACGTGAACGAAACACTCATTGCATCAACCACAATTGGGAAGACAACTGAAGCTGTATCAAGTGACTGTGCAACAGAAGAAAAACTTAATTATACAAAACATAACGATACAAAGTAAAACTTGTATGCGATCTGGTAAAATACAAGAAGCTCAAGGTGAGCTATGGTCCGGCCACCGAAATGGCCGTGAACATACCTACCAAGTCACTGAACTCGAAATTAGATAAGTTTAGCTTATGAATGAACTATCTATCTAGTGCTTGCTGCTGTGATGCAAGTGTAACGGAGAGGGGAAGTGGGTGTTGTATTTACGACCTCTAGAGATTATTGTTTCTTTAATCAATAAGCTCATGTGTTTAGGTATCCTCTAAAGATGATTGTTATTTTAACCAATATGTTTTTGCATTCACATTTGTTATTTGTTTAGTTTCAGTTCAATGGTTCAGGCATTTTAATATGGACTACTGATTCATATTTTGCAGGCTAGTCAGTAATAGTCCAGACGTATTTTTATATTTCTATAAGGCTCTGAAATGTAGCGTTCTAGTAATGTTTTAATAAATGCTGCTAGACAGTGCCATTGCTAGTGCAACTCTACCTGAAAATCAATGTCAAAAGTAAATGTGCTATCTTTAATTTATTTCTCAAGTTTTCAGTAAATTAAGAATTAATGCTCATCAAGCTTACAGCACCTCTAGGATTTCTTGACGGACTTCTTCTTGGGGTTCTTCCAAGGCATCCGGCACAGGATTCCACATCCTAACAATTCCCAAACCTTGGCACTTCCTCAAAGGGTGCCTTCTACGTTGCTGGCACCTTACACGTGCTTTGAACAATGCAAGCCGTATGCGCATTCCTATGACACCGCACTACTGCATGAAAAGTACTGGGCACGGATCGTGTCACTCTGCTGCCACCGATCTCATTAAATGCCTTTGTGTCTATCACGACTGCAATAGAGCAGAAATCTGTAAACCTTCACACGGATAATGGATATTGTTGGTAGAATATTAGACCGCTATATAGTTCAAGGTGGTTCCCTTGGACTAATAGGCGCCATATTACGAGAGAGTTGTGGGCATTATCCGGTGTGAGATGTACAATTGGTGTGGAATGTTGTGGGCATCAACAACCTGGCTTCCAACCTTAACTCCAATTTGTGGTTGTGTAACAGTGGTCACAAGCAAACAGCCATCCCCTTTCACCTTTTTACCTCCTGGGTGGAAACCTGACTAGAAGAGTTTTCGTTTGGTACTTCATTAACATTTAACACATTGTTGGTCCGAGTATCAAGCATTCTTACAACAGTTGGCTCGGCATAAAGCTGATTCCACAGTTATCCATAAAACCTCTTCGGGTTCCTGTTATTTTTGACCACTTCCACAAGTTGCTGTCTTCTCAAATGTCCAAAGGAGGTAAACAACCTTGTTTCATTGGGCTTGGAATTTTCTAAGTCAAATTTCTGCCTTGAAGAATAGTCTGTAAGTCATCGTTTGATTTTGAACTCGGCTAAAATGTGAGTTGGTAGGTGAGGGGTATTACGGTTGTAATTCCCTCTCTCTTAGATATGCATTATTGAAGGGCATGAGTAAAGTCCCCCAAGTGCAGCACAGTCCTACTCAACGCTTGCGCTGAGCAAAAATATCTCCTTTCACTTCATTGTTAACAATGCCTTGTTGATGGATTCACAATTGGTGTTTAAGAAATATTTCTTGAATATAATATTGAATTGTTCGACATCATTAAGGAGACAGTTCGTGAAGTTTGGGTGATGAACCTCTCACCAGACACTACCACGATCTGCTACACCCATAAAGTAGGAGACGATAGTGGTTCTGGCTATGCAAGTCCTTTGAGACAAGAACAATGTCGTTGGACAATTCCAATTTGAAACCGGAGCACTTATTCAAGATTGTTGGGAAGGATGAAATCCAAAAATTCCCATTCAATATCGGGGGCACCAACATCAGGTGAGTCGCCATCCCACTGTATCCTCACCATATTAAACCCAGCAAAAATCCAGTTTTTCTCCTTCGACTCGTTTGAACTGTCAAAAACTCCGGAAGAAGGTGGCCGTTTTTCTTTTCCATTGGTACAGCATTGTTTGTAATTATCCACTGAAAATTCAAGAGAAGAAGAAAGCAACTGTTTCTTTTCATTGGTACAGCACTGTTTGTAATTATCCACTGAAAATTCAAGAGAAGAAAAAAGCAACTGTTTCTTTTTCATCGATACAGCACTGTTTGTAATTATCCACTGAAAATTCAAGAGAAGAAAAAAAACAACTGTTTCTTTTTCATCGGTACAGCATTGTTTGCAATTATCCACTGAAAATTCAAGACAAGAAAAAAGCAACTGTTTCTTTTTCATCGGTACAGCATTGTTTGTAATTATCCACTGAAAATTCAAGAGAAGAAAGCAACTGTTTCTTTTTCATTGGTACAGCATTGTTTGTTATGATCCACCGAAAATTCAAGAGAAGAAGAAAGCAACTGTTTTTTTTTTCCCTTGGTACAGCACTGTTTGTAATTATCCACTGGAAATTCAAGAGAACCCATTGTCTTCCCAATTTATGGTTTAGTTTTTTTTTTTCCGTATATCGTTTCAACACCATCGTTCACACAGCTAGATGTTTGTGTGAAACGTGGTTTAAGTGTTCAATTGCCCCACCCGGAGGTACCATGACAAGATAAAAAAAAAAACACACCATCAACAAGCCGTGGCCAGTGTTCGCACATGTGACAGGTACTTAGCTTGCTTCCTCCCTGTCACCAAATCAGTCCTAACGCTGCCTAACTAGCTCTGCAGGAAACATGGCCTGGAAGCGCATCCCATTCCCGAACTGAGCGTGGCAAGAACGATTACTGTAATGAAAATGGTCTCTTTTACATTGGTAGAATCCATTTTTTGCAGCATGGTCATTCTTCCCCCAAAAATGAGATTCAAAGATGAACTTATTCTCATCTAGAACCATGAGTTCCTTTCTAATCCTGTGGTAGAGAAACAGTCCGTGTTCCCTCCTACGTGTCTCGAATTATACAGACCGATAGTTCGGGATTGTTACTTCGGCTTTGCGTTAGGTGTACTCAACAAGGTGTCTCCAATCCTCCTGTGAACGCTATTTTTTTTGGTGGGATGCATACAATAATAAGCGAGCAATCTATTCACTCAAATAGAAGTGAAAAGGAGATGCAAGGATTTGAGAGAGGCCACTTATAGCAATCCTAAACTAAAAAAGAAACACAACAAATTGACTTTGGGGAAAGGTTTACGAAAAGGGGGGTGCGTGTTCTGGGCAATGTAAGAAGCCACTCAGGTTGAGTTTTGTTAATTTACGCTAAAAAATTGTAAGCGATGGGGCCGAGACAATCTCTTCACTAAGAGATGATTGCCACACCGCAAACTTTTGCCACACCAGGATGATTCGAATGGCAAAGGAGGACTTCCTCAGATTTGTATTGAAACGAGGAAGTGATAACCTGAAGTGGTTCCCACGAGTCTTAGAAAGTGGGCTGAGCTCAAACAACGGGAGTTCGAGAGGTAGCATGTTGTGTAGAATTTGGAAGGTCAAAAAAGGTCGGCTTTCAAGCGACAACACTGGAGGGTGTCAAGTTTACGCTTTACAAGTCGGCTCTTCAAAGCATGGGCATCAAGCGGCATGGGCATCTCCTACCGCAAATCCATGTGAGTAATAACATGTTTCTGCAATCTGTCGCTACGCGTAAATGCTTTACCGCAATCTTCACACTTGTACGGCTTCTCTCCGGTATGCACGCTCATATGTATGTTCAAATCACTCATCCGTGAAAATGCTTTTCCACAAAGTTCACAATCGTACGGTTTCTCACCTGTATGTGTAGTCATGTGACTGAGTAAATGAGCCTTACGACTGAAACTTTTGCTGCATATGTCACATTCGTGTGGTTTTATGTCTGTGTGCGTTGTCATGTGTTTACGTAAACTACCACGCTGAGCAAATGATTTTCCACAAAGTTGACATTTGTATGGGGTTTCGCCGGTGTGCGTCCGGATGTGCGCCTGTAGGGTATCGCGCAGCGCGAAGGCTCTCCCGCAGAGTTGGCATTCGTAACGTTTTTCACCAGTGTGCGTAGTCTGGTGTCGACGTAAATCAGCGTTATGCGCGAACGCCTTACCGCATACTTCACATATGTACGGTTGTTCGCCAGTGTGCGTTGCCATATGAGTGAATAGGTTGGCATTTTGGGTAAAAGCACTGCCACATGTTTTGCATTTGAACGGTTTTTCTCCAGTGTGGGTTGTCATGTGCTGCTGCAAGACATTCCGATAGGCAAAAGATGTTCCACACACCTCACACACAAACGGTTTCACACCACTATGAATACGTGCGTGTCGAGTTAGTTTGCTGTTAGTTATAAACGTAGCACCACAAGCGTCACATTTAAACGGTCTATCTCCGGTATGGGCACGCTCGTGAATTTTTAGTTCGTTGGGATACTTGTACGCCTTTCCGCAAACTGAACATGCGTGCGGTTTAACTCGTGTAAGTAGCCTCTTTCGTTTACGTTTAGGCTGCCTCTGCGGTAAAATAGTTTGAGCACAAATTGCACTAGTTTTCGGACCATCATTTTTGCTTGGAGGCAAAGCTGAGAGGCCGTTAAAGTCTTTGTGAAACACGTCACTTGTGTGAGACATTACGCGGGTTACTCAGTTCTTAAATATCAAAATGGATTTAATGGAAAGTTCATTTACATTATACGGATGAACTATGGCATCAGACGTCGGCGACGCCTCCTAGGACGTTGGAGATCAGGGGCTCCACACCGCAAGCTAGACTCATGGTGTTCACTGACGCCAACGGCGCGAGGGCCGCTACACTTTACGCAAAAGCAGATGATTGGTGCATGCAACGTGTGCACTGGTTGTAGTGTTTTGTTGCTTACTAGCAGGACTCTTGATTTTTCCGGACTTACTTTCTCCAGGTCTTGAGAAAGTTACTGGCGCTTTCAATTTGAACCCCCCCCCCCACCTATCATAAACCAGCACACTCCTTTCTAACATAACACCCGGGACAGCCATCCCCTTCGAAAGCCCCCTTGCAACCTCGTATCGATTATATCCCCAAAGAGCAATTTCTTTATACTCCCCTTAACCCTTCCCATTACTCCTTCTTCTTCTCCATCGTCTCCATATAGTTCGTCTGTACCCCCTCCCCGATAACGTATTCCCTCGCCCTTCTCACCACAACCTCCCCCATTTTGAATACTCCTCCCCCTGTCCCACTGATCTCTGCCCCCTTCCAAACATCATGTATCCATTTTTATCTCCAATAAATTCCACCTTCATCTCTATTCCCCATTCTGTGTAAACCCCCAGCCCCCTCCTCAAGCCGCTCTCCCTTCACTAACCCTGATATTATCTGCAAAAGTAAGCACCAGTGTTCGGATGTCCTCCTCTCTCTCCTTTCTCCACAGAAAACCTTTACCTGACTCCAGTAGCCTCTTTTCTAGCCCTCTCAAATAAACCAGAAACAAGAACGGGGACTGAGGGCAGCCTTACCTAAGCCGCTTCTTACACTCCACACATTCATATTCCACACCTCCACATGAGGCTACAAACTCCCCCCTCAAACACCCTCTGCACCAGTCCAACAAATCCCTCTTCAACTCCCAAGCCCCTAAGTTCACCTTACAGCTCTCCCCACCTAATTTATAAGTTCTAGCAAGAATTTATAGGTTTTAGCAATGTCCGGAAAAGTCACCCACAGACTCCTCCCCTGCTTTCTCACCACTTCAGTCGCCTATGTCACTACAAAAACATTATCCTCACGTCCCCTCCCCTTGCTAAAGCCATTCTGTACCTCACCCAGTTTCCCTCTCCCATCCAGCAACTAGCGAAGCCTGCTCGTTAAGATTCACATGATGACTTTATACACTGGTCTATAATTCTCCAGTCTCCCTCATCCTTTCCCTTTCCTTTAAAGACAAAGTATATCCTCACTTTCTTCCAATTTCTCAGGCACAATTTCACTACAAGTGCCCCATTCATTTCCCGAATCTACTTCTCTTTGCCTTTAACACCCATTCCCTTCACAAGCTTTCCCGCTAAACCATCAATCCCACCAACTTTCCCCTCCGTTACTAAAGCCAATGCTTCTTCAAATTCTCCTACTGTTATAGCATCCAGCAAGCCTCTCTCCACCACCTCCCACTCTTCCCCTCTTTCTCCCTCCTCAGAGCCACAAAGTGCGCTCAAAGCCTCAGTCTATGAGTTCCGAACACCTTCCTTGCCTTCCCCTAACCCACCCTTCCCCTTCTCACCTCTAAATCCCATCTGCCCCACTCGAACCTTTTCCTTCATAAACATCCAAAATTCCTGCTCTGCTTTCCTTTCCCTATTTACCACTTCACGTTCAGTTTCTGGTTGAACTCCTCAATTTTCCAAACCACCACCTCCCCACGTCTTTCTTACGTTCCAAGTACTCTCCAACTTTAACTTTAACTTTATTTGAGGTGATCAAAATGCTTGACATGATCACAAAAATATTGTACAAACTGGCAATAAAACACCGAACTGACATACAATACATAAAAATTACAAATACTTAAAATCTACCCTAACATTCCATCTCACTCACTTTCCCAATTCCCCTTCACAGCACCCTACACACTTCCTTCCATCTATGAATAGCTCCTTTCAGTTCAACATCCCTTCCCCCTTCCCCTTGTTCCCAATTCCCCACCCTTTCAGCACTTTCTGCCACTTTCGGCACCACTGCCTCCCTACTATTGTATCCCTTCTCACAATCATCCACAACCTCTTAAACCTCCACCCTGTACTTTTCTACTATCATTTCTGGGTTCTTGGGCATCAATCTCCTACCACCTTCCTCATTTATCCTCCACTTCCCTATCTCACCCCTCCCCTTCCCTTCAATCTCCATTCAAGCCACAACCAAAGAGTGATCCGAATCAACCCCTACTTCCCCTCCACATCAATCCCTCTCCCATCCCCACCTCATTCATTCCACAACACAAAAACAGTCACCGACTTAAACTTCTCTCCACTCCAGCCTGCTTTCCTCTACAAAATGCCTAAGCGCCCTCCCATTTCTATTGCCTCCCCCTCCCACTCAGCAAGCCAAGTATTAATATTCCCTTAATACACCTTAAAGCACCTGATATCCTTCCCTCCTTAATCTCACTGTTCACATGCTCCAACTCCAGCTGACCCAAAATCTAACCATTCTTCAGTCACTTCCTCTTACCACTTCTAAGTAGTAAACAACACCTACCACCATCTTCTGCCCTTCAATATTCCCCACAACCAACACATTTTCTGGTGGCCTCATCCCCCTGGACTTCAGGGTGGCTCTCGTCCAAACTAACCTTTTTCCTGCCCACACAGCATTTTGGCACATGACCTAACTTCTTGCTTCCACCTTCCTCTCCCTCCTGACTATCCTTTCCTTTCCAATGCTATCGTCCGAAAGTTCTTACTCCACCTCTTCCTCTTCTTCTCACCCCATGCTTCGGCCTTCAACCTCTCCTTCTTCCTCCTCCTTTCCCAGCTATATTTCTCCCACCTGGCCATCTCTCCATTCTTTGCTTTCTTCTCCTTCCACCAAGCCCTCCTCTTCGCCTCTCTCTCACACTACTCCTTCTCCTTTTCCATAGCCAACCACTCGTTCTTCCACTCCTCCCTGTTCACCTTCTCCTCCTTCATCATAGCCAGCCACTCCTCCTAGGTCTTAAGGGGCATGAGCACTCCTCCTGCTTCCACTCCCTCTACCTATTCTCTTCCTCTCCTACTTTGACCACAGCCTACCCTAACACTTCCACCCACAACCTCTACGAATGAATCCCTCTCCTCCTCCAACATCAGACACCTCTTCCTTTTCAGGGCCTTAACCTCTGTCCACAATTGTGTCTTCTCCCATTTCCTCTCCACCACAGACTCCTTCATAGCCCCACTATTCACAGACCTATTCAGTCGACATGTCACCATTTCTCCATGTTAACAACACATCAGACACCTCAACAACAATCGAAACACTGCACCGCAGAGCACAACAACACCTCCATTACCTTTGAGTGTATAGATTCTATACCCTGACAGCCTCTGCACCACAACAACCCCCACACTGCACCACAGAGTACAAAACTACCTTCATCACCTTTGCCTCTACACCACAGCAGAACGCCTCCACATGTCGCCCCCACTGTTCACAGAAACACCAACTACAGGAAGTCAAACCAACTACCTTCACACTGCTACACTTCACAGTCACCTCCATGCCCCAATATATCAATGCAAAGTAAAGCAAACAACCCCTTCAAAGCAAGCCAAGAAAAACCCAGCAAAGCCAACACTGCCTCACAAATCAGCCAAAAGCACTCACTACAAACATTTGCAAAGCAGCTTCAGAGACAGCAACACCGGCAAAGCCAGCAACCACTGACACAGATCTATCACCAATGTCAACCCTTCCACACAGGTCTGGCAAAAGCCCAAAAGCATGCACTGCACCTAGATTCAGACAATACCCACAACTCCACCAATACCAATACAAAGGCAGTTTCAAAGACAGCTACACCTCCAGAACCAAACCCCTCACACCAAGCACCCACCGCCAACGACAGCAATTTTACACAAATTCGCCATAAGCACCCACTGCAGGCTAATGCACATGATTCCTCATAAAATCTACACAAAAAAAGAAACTACCTCACTACCCCACACCACTTCATAACTCACCAACCACAACTCAACCCAAACAGCAGTCGGAAAAATCTACCCACCTACTAAGTACTAAGATTCTACACAACAGTATCAAGCCAGCTCTCAACTTTATTTGCCGACACCTTCAGGAAGCAGTGTACGTCGGGTGCTCCAGCCCCAAAAGCAATCCATTACTCACCACACCACAACAACCAACTCTTGAAAGTCACAATTATCCGTTCGCCTCTCTACTGGCCAAATTACTTTCTTTATGAAAGCTGAGCTTATCAGGATTTGAGTTTTGAAGCAGCTGTTTATAATAAGACCATTCAGATTTGGATGGGGTCTACGTTGATTTGTCCTTGTGGGTAGATTGGCTCTTGGTGGTCATCGGGTGTTTGCTTAATTAATTATTTTTATTCTTATCTTTAAAAGGCCATACGTTTTGTAAATTGGAAAAGGAGAGAAAACAGCTACGAAATGCTGGGTGCACTCCACTTGGTACATTCGGCAATGCTGTTTCGATTCCGCCAGTTCGCCATGGACCATGTTCAGTTCATCACTGTTCTTTAGAACGTTGAAGGAACGCATTTTCTCTCTCCATTGCTGCCCCTTCACTCACCCACAGTTTATCTGTAGTTCTATGGATTTCCACGAAACAAATAACTAAAATAGCTAAATAAAAGGAAAAGTGAATTTTGTTAGAGGTCCCGAAACGTGGATCAAATAAAAAGAAGATAGGTACCTGAACATTAACTATGGTTTGTTCCCTCAGGCACATTTTTAGTTTAACAGCTTAGAAATAAATCAACAAAAGTAATTGGACCAACATGTCCGGTAGCAGCTCCAGAAGAAGTGAAGATTCGAAGGCTCCTCCTGTTTTCTACTTCCTGCTGCTTCTAGATCCTACCTGAAGTAGCTAGAAAATTAATGGAAAAAGGTATTCTGCTCATAAGCGAACATCGTCTACTGCCTTCAAAGCTATTGCATTTCGTCACAAGGCTGATGTCATCACGAAAGTTCATGACTGCAGACAACAGGCTGTGCCTGACAAATTTAACACAATCTAAAACAACTAAAACTGCTAAGAAGATACATTAAGAGTTAGGTAACAAGGAGTTAAGAGACAATAAAAACTTGTTGAGATTTCATCCTTTTTCGTAACCAGCTCCAGGACAAAATATGAACTAAAGTGGTGCCATCTATGAAAGAAATGACGAACTAGGTAAAAGCTGTTTTTTCCACCAAGTTCTCAAAACCCAACAAAGATGGTATATTGAGAGTTGTTGTTGAATAACTGTAGATGCTCTTGGGTTGGCGAATCGAATCGCAGAACAATCCATGTTACAGGCCGTGGGAAGATCACAAGCGCTTCAAGCAAGTACCGTAATCTCTCTCTCTCCCCCACACTCTAGCAAGAAAAGTTGAGGGAATCTGTGTTTAATCACAATAATTCAACTCATCTGAAATTATATCGTATTTAATGTGACACTGGTTACTTTTAGCTCTATGCCGCTGGCTCCCGCACAGATTGCTTCAAACCTCCAAAGGTCAGCAAACAAAGTGACTTATTTAAATATTTAGTATTATATTTGTGCTTATTACCAATGTTGTGTTTTTGATGCAAGGGTGATTTAACGAAGGGACAGAGATGGTTACCCCACCCCCCTTCATGAGTCTTCGGAGTAAAAGTGCCTTTTAGTCAGAAAAAAACTCAACATTTAAAAATGTTAAGCCTGTGGCATCAAATATGGGAGGTTTTTGAGGTGAAACTAGAGAATATGCAAGTGTATAGCGGAGAAGAGCAGAGATTTTGCTGCATTGAACAGATTGATGCATGTCACATTCCTGTCCCGTCTGTAAGTACCCATCTGTAAGTACCACAGTTTTAGCATGGTGATGAATTAGCGTTACGTCACCATCATACTCTTATTTAAAAAATATTCTGCGTCCTATCTTAGTTTCTTAAATGGGTTAAGAAAAATAGGATGAATCACGGCACAGTTGTATAGTAGTTTAACAACATCTAGCTACAGACGTGCAAATTGATTGGGTTAGTAATTTTCGTTTGGTACAGAGTTAACATTTTAGTATTAATGTACATACATAATGATGTGTTGTTAAATAAGGGTACTGTTCAAACCAGTAATAAAGCATCATCAATGAGCCGAAATGCTATTTGTTGTCCAGGGGTTGAGCTGTGATTGGACATTTTCCTGCAGATAAAAAAATTGGTGTCTTTTTCAGGCCAGTGCTAAGAGAACCGATATCTCAGGCCTAAAAATGCTCGATTTTTGGATTTGTTGGGAGCTTCTGCAATTTTCAGATAGTTGAATCCTTGCAGATTTGCAACCGCAATGCTTTGCAGCATAAGGGATTGAACAGTTAGCAGCAGTTGGTCGGCCGATGTCAGGGTGGCTTTACTCATGTGTGCCTAAGACGCGAAACGACACAAGAGATGCTGAATAATCAAAGTGACATTGTTTTGTCAATAAACAGGGAATTTTTAACACACCGACTCTGCAATTAATTACTAGATTTAACATACATGATAGTTGAAATGGTACCCATGACTGGCCAACGTAAGGCATTAAAAGCTCTGCTTGACAATGGGCAGCCACCTCAAGTGGAAAAAACAAGATGGCTGCTGGCAGCTTAGTTTCATCTTAACGATGATCTTGATGAGTTAAGAGTGAGGTCGGTGCAGCCTACACATTTTGAAGGCACAACTAAAACACAAAGTCAAAAAAAAATTATTATTGTCGCTATAATAATAATCATTGGTAATTACTTGGAGACCTGACATTTCCGCTGTCGACTTAATTCCCTGTCTGTCGAATCCTTTCGTTGCTATGGTTCAGAAAATCATAACGAAAACTTGCGCAAACACTTATTTATTTTATTACATGTTAAAATGCTACTCACAGCCATGGTGAGGCGTAAGGCCGACGGCATACTGCGAGATTAGAGTGTGACAAAAAAGCCTGATTTCGACCAGAACATCAGTAAGCGGAAATTATCTCTGTCCGGACAAGTTTTTGGTTGTGGTTTCTGCTGATACATGTTTAGCCACAGTGAGCAAGGCACTTAGGGCCTAATTTGAAAAAAATTATGGTTGTTTTCTTCCCCAAATTACCTGCTTCACTCGTACTGCTGCGCTAGCTGAGGCTAAACATATACAACAGACACCGCAACCAAAAACTTGTCCGGCCAGAGACAGTTTCCGTTTACTAATGTTCTGATCGAAACAGGTTTTCTTGCTGCGCTGTCATCGTGCAGTATGAGGTTGACGTCACTATGGCAGTGAGTAGTGTATTAAGATGTTTTCATAATTCTTTTTAATAATAAGATTTTGCACCGTTTACATCATGATTTTCTGAACTGTAATGACGAAAGGATTCGACAGGTAGGTGAATTAAGTCCATAGCATGAAAGTAAGGTTTTCAAATAATTACCTTATTATTATTATTATTATTATTATTATTATTATTATTATTATTATTA